>JACEOJ010005852.1:0-28419 GCA_013761285.1 Campoletis sonorensis | reverse complement strand
CATTGGTTAGCGTTTCCAAGCTCGACTAACCATTGGTTAGCGTTTCCAAAACTTGACTAACCATTGGTTAGTGTTTCAAAAATCGACTAACCATTGGTTAGCCTTTCTAAACTCGACTAATCATTGGTTATCGTTTCCAAAACTTGACTAACCATTGGCTAACGTTTGCAAATTCGACTAACCATTGGTTAGTATTTCCAAATTCGACTCCGGATCGGCAAACTTCGAAAAAAATCAACTATCTACACTTCTGTCCCGATATAAACGTCAAATCAATTAAAAAAAGGTATTTAACCACGGTCGAAAATTACTAACCTCCAACCTCGACTGCTGAATTTTGCAAATAAGCATTTTGATGAAAACTTGAGAGCATGCAGCCGCAACGCAAAGTGTTTTGGTGAACGAGATGTGGTCCCTCAGTTGGTAATGCATCGCATTAAACATAATTGTTACCATAATTACCGGCAGAGAAGCGCACAACCAGAAAAAAAATGCGTGCACTTTTCTATCCATTTTGCTCGCTTCTCGCGACAATGGCCACGTGAATAGTAAAAAAACTGTTATTTTCGTGTACTTCAGAGCACTTTTGGGAGTTACGTTGAACATTTTGCAGTCGAAAATCTTTTCACGACACTAAAATCCCTCTCCCTGACGATGCTAACCCCAAGAATTTTCTACTAACCCCAAAATCAATCGGACTCGAAGACTCGATAAAACTGATGAATTTTCTCCTTCTAATTGACATTGTTAAAAATAATTGCTATCTGTGATTAGGAAGTTCCTCAACTAATCGATTACCAACGACACAAATTCATCAATTATTTTAGACAGTGAGTATAATTTTCTCCAAAACGATCAATCAAATTGAACGAATTCTGGTAAAAACAGGCATTCAGGATCCTGGGGGCTTTAAATTTGTGTTTTTTGGCTCACCTCCATTTTCTACCATCAAAATTAATGATTAATGAAAATAATTCGTAACAAGGAAATATTCTGACGTTATCGATTTCCTTGTAATTTACAATTAAAATTAAAATGATAATAAAATTGATATCTGCTGATTAAAAAAATATAAATTAATCATAATCACTGTATTTTTTTTATTTATTCACTGTTATTTTTCAAATATTTTGTTTTTTATGAATTCTACATCGAGTCACATTAAAATCTGCACTTACCTCCCAAAATGAGGGACGAACTCGTAAAAATGTTACTTATTTTCTTTTCTACCATGCATTTATTTTTTCTATTTGTTAAACAATGACAATACTAAAATTTAGTCTTCTCCAAAGCTCTACTCCAAACTGGAGAGCTTTAAGAATACATTTCATTGTCGTTTTTCTTCCTTTTGTCAAAAGAATGAAAATGTCAAATATTTTCTCATTCAATTAATACTCGCTGTTGCTGTCATCAAAAACGATACGTAAGGTCGTGAAGAAAGAGAAAGTTTTGGACAAAAACTGTAAAAAATGAAGAAAAATTTAGAAATAAAAAAAAAAAAAAAAAAAATAGAAAAAAAAATGAAAAAAATCGTAATTATTTTTACCGCAGTGTAATATCGTAACGAATGTTCTGGTAAAATACCAGGCACAGAAATTGAACATTGCATTTGCGATCTTTGAAGAACGAATAAAACATTTTTCCTCATTTCCGGGCTATTTTGAATCCAAGGAGAATTATAAGCACCCTGGCCAATTTCATTTGACTGTAGAAATTAAATTGACATTGATTTAAGATTATTAAATTGCCATAGAAGTGATGAAAAAAAAAAGTAGTGAAAAACTGTCATAATTCGATCGATAAAACGTAGCAAATTTCTTGTGCATTTGTGCTTCTATTTTTTTTTTTTTTTTTTATCACCAAAGCTTACGAAGTTAATCAGATTTTCAGCCGGCCAAGCGCTGATAAAAAGTATTAACGCCAAACCACCATCGATTACAATAAATTGGAACTTGATAACCATTGGCTCGTGCTATTGTGAGGAAAAAAATCAAAGGAAATCATATTTTTCGATGCAAATATAAATAAAAAAATAAAAAAACATTATTCTTTCATTAAAAACTATAATTATTTATTATTCATCTATTTATTCATTAAAAATAACAAACAATAATGATTTATTTATTTATTAAAAACAATAAATAATAATAATTTAATTATCATTATAATATTGAATAAAATTTATTAAAAAAATATAAACTTACACTTATTATGTGAATGGCACCTGTCACTATTGACAGACCTGCCATAAGCGTTGAAGTGACAACAATTAAACGTACGATGTCTATCATTTCGTCGGTTTTCCTGTTCCATTGAAGAAAAAAAAAAACAAAAAAAAACAAAGGCAAAATATGAGAACATGAAAAAAATGAAAAAAAGAAAAAAATTCGACATTGACATTGACATTTTTCGAAATGTTTTCTTTACTTTAGTAAAATTTGATGTTTTTTGATGCATTCATTAAATTCCTGTATCGATGTTACATTTTGGAACTCTTCGCTCAACAATTCAAGACGCGCTCCAGCGAACCAAATAAGAACGGCAGCGTGACACTCGATCGGAGTGATCGACGCGCATTGCATGCCAGCAACAACGTGATGCAAATAAGCCACGTCCCAGCCTGGATGTTTATCGACGTCAAACGGATACTTAGCATCCGATGGTAAGTTTATCGGAAGCAAAAAAGGTCCACAAATCATTGCGAGACCCGCCACCAGAGCAAATACGTTTACGATAAAATGCATCGGGGCGCAACGGTTCACGTAACGTTGCAGTAACGCCATCTCTCGGGCTGTTGCATTTTCAATGAAATCCTTGACGCTGCAGTGTATCATCTGTTTTATCAACAGATTTCTTATGATACTGACCCAGTGACATGAATTTTTTCAGTTTTTTTTAATTAATTTAAGTCAATTTAATTAAATTTGAGTCGATTTAATTAAATTTAAGTCAATTTGATTAAATTAAATTAATTGGAACTAAGTTGCTGTTATAATATTTTCCAATTCAGTCCATTTTTTCAAACAAACGAATTTTTTATGTTTCCTCATTTCCGTGCGTCTATATAAGAATGTTTTTTTTTTCTTCACACACCCATAATTTTTAGGCCAATATTTCAATTTTTTATGACGTTATACGAAATTTCCAAAAAGGCAAAGAAAAAACTATGAAAATTATTGATTAAATGTCATTTCCAAACTAACGATTTAATTTAATTGGACTATATATTAAATTTATTCATGCGTTGATATTAAAATCGATTGGTAAAAAAAAAGTCTCAGAAGGAGAAAAAAAAACTGACAACACGTCCTTTCACCCTTGGACTGTTATTGATCGAACCTCGAGTCGTGAGCGATGTCCTTTGCAAACAACAATTTTGATGACGAGTTGTAGGCACGAGAATGCGAGACAAACACTTTTGGTGAGAGCGAGATAATCGTCGAGTTGGTAGCGAGCGGCGTTGAGCAAAGCGATTCCAAGGAGTGTTGGAAAAATGATTGAGGACCAAGAAAAAAAATTGAATAATAATTTGACAATATTGCTGGCCTCGGGCCAGGGTGGCCAAGTGAAAATAAAACAAACACAAAGTTTAGTGAATCGAAGGGCATCTCGAGGAGTGACTTCGAACATCACGAGGCAAAATTCTGTGGACGACTGACGAGTTGCTTAACTTTAGCCCTGGCAAACAAAGAAAACTTGGTTCGACCCCCTTAAGGCGATGAAAATATCCAGGTGCCATTAAAAGTGGCGACTGTTTGAAATAAATTATCGAGACGCCATTCCAATCATTGCGAATTATTCGATAATCCTTCGTAATGATTCCTACAGTTGCATATTTTGCAGCAGACACTCGTACGTTTAATTGAATTATTTATTAACTTCTAATCGCGATACCGCTGCTAAAGGCACCTGCCAAGGGACCACGTCAGACATTCGTAATGTGCAAGTACCTTTAATTTCTTCTAAACAGTCATTCCAACCATAATCTCATATTTATTCAAATTGTTTTAACGATTACCAAAGTTATTACCACCATTTTCTGCAGCTTTACCCCCACTCCTCGGCTCATCCTTTTCCATTGGTTGGAAGTGGAAGTTAGTTTCGTCGCTAGTTGGTCTCCGAACACAACGAGAAGATGGTTGTCGATGTCATGGCCGTTTGCAATTTCTTCCATCAGATTCCAAGTTGGAATTTCAATTAGTAGAACTTAAATTTCCTTGTGGAAAATATGTGAGTAAAAGAAAATTAGTATTTTAGTTATTTATTTGTTAATTTAGTGGATTTTTGTCGCAGTAGATGTTGGAAGCAGATTAAAATGTTCACTCACCTTGTACCGAACAAAAATACTTAAGTTTTGATTTTCTTCATGATTCACAATGATTTACGTATTTGTTAAGGGGGTTTATCCGGTTGGTGACTTAACAAACAGATTTTGATTTTTTTTTAAATTGATGACAGTAGCTAGGATCTGTCATCCGTCAAAATTTTGAGCCAGAAGGTACCTCGTTCGTGAGAAATCAATGAAAACTGATTCCCTTAATTAACATGGTTGCTTATGGATTTTGTGAATTTATTCAAATAAATATCAACCAAGAATCATTTTTATAACTTTTTAATCAATTAAAATCTATTTATTCGCCAAAAATTGCCCTTAAAGTAATAAAGTACGATATAGTCCCTGAAACAAACTGATGAAAAGTTGGTCATTGATTGGTTGAATTTTTAAAAACGTCATGAAATACTAAAGAAGTAATTTGAATGGGAACCTACTGAAGCGTAGAATGTGAGAGTCAGAGCAGGAATTATTCCCGAGACCGATATGATGAGCGGTGTCTGGCTCCGTTGCATTGCGAACAAAATGCTCCTGCGGATTTTCATTGATCTGCCGATCCAGTGCATGGAGTACATGGCGTCTCCGAATTTATGGCTCTGGTGAATAATCACAAGAGTCCTTAATAAAATCCAGTTGAGATTTCAGCTTCCAGAAGATGAAAAATCATGCCTACCATTTCTGCCAAGTCATCGGCTGGCCAGGCAGATACATAAAGTTTCAAAAGGCCACAGAAAACCAATAGAATGAACTGGGATATGACCAAAAATGGTTGATGCTGCCGAACAAGAAAATCAAAACAATCATTTGATTGGCTGTCAACTTTTGGCAGGGTTCCGAATCATTACCAGGCAACTGTACACCATGTCGTGTACAGTTGCCCAGACGACACAGTGAACAGTTGCTCGGTGATGATTTGACACCCTGCCGAATCATTGTACCTACGGTTTGGATGGGTTTGATGGTAACAAGCTGGGCAGGGTGACAAATCATAACCAGGCAACTGTACACTGCATCTTGTTGGCAACTGCACACCCTAGAGATGCATAGACCAGACGACACGAGAAGACAGCAAGGTGTCCAGTTGCCTGATGATGACTCGACACCCTGCCAATGATTTGATGCCCATTCCGCACAATGATAGATCCGCAGATTCACTTACGTTGATCAGCGGAAATGCACCACATATGGCAGCGAGTGTCATAGTTCCGTTACTCTTCAAAATCAAATAACGTATTGCAAAGTTCGTCTCCCGGGCGAAGCTTATCCAGAAATCAATGATTTGCAAAGTTTCTGAATCATTCAGGCAGACGGAATCATTGTCCGAATCATTAAACTTACTTGATGATCCTTTGATGCTCGATGATGCATTGACCCAAGTCTGAATCATCAATGACCCTTTCTAACCTTCTCGACAGAATTTCAATACCAGCCGAAGTGTAGCCCAACATCATACCAACTGTAATGTCAACTGTCACACAAATACCTGTCTGGAAGATTGCCAAAATCTGGGTCAGGTAAACACTGTATCTGACGATCGGTAAATCAATGGAAAAGGGATACCAGGCGTCGGCTGGCAGATTTATGTCCATAACTAATGGACCACACGAGAAGGTCATTGCTGCCAAGAAAAATAGACTTCCCACGGTCATACAGCAATGTAAGTAACGATCAACATATTTTTGGTATATGAGTTCGTCTTCCGCGTTCGCATTCATCACATCTTTCTCAACTTTTGAGAGTAAACCCTGTATGATTTGGAAATGGCAAAATCATAAATCATTTTTTTCACTAAAATCATATGCACGCGGACATTGATCGTTTTTTTCCTTCTGCTTTGTTTACATTTATTCACTTGACTATATTCTCAGTCAATCTTTGTCAATATCTTTGTTTAGTGTAAATTCTAATGATTTTCTTAAAATCGTGGATACCTAAGAAAATCATAAATCATAATTCTTGACAAAAATCATATGCACTTGGACATTGATTGTTGTTTTTATTTCTGCTTTGTTTACGTTCATTCGGCTCACTATATTTTCAGTCAATCTTTGTCAATCTCTTTGTTTAGTGTTTCTAAGTAACTTCTAATGATTTTTTCAGTCTTACCTGTAATCTGCTCCGTTGAAATTTACAGATAATGAGGTTAAAAAAGACCTCGGAAAGAGCAGTCAATTCGGACATGGTTTTCATTAGAACGGTTATCTCATAACGATAATGATAAACCCCAAGAATCAATGGAACAACAAGAGACGTAGCGTTGATAAAGCACACCCACCAAATGAGTTCATCCCGGATTTTGACATTCCTCGTTGAATCAGGATCCGATGGCCAGGTCGATGTTAATCTTCCGAATATTCGGATCAGTTTGACCACATTTTTCACTTCCGTTACATTCTTCGCCATTTTATTTTCACGGGTTACAACTTCCACTAAAATTCGATTCTGACAGTTCCATTTACTTTGGCAACCGAACCACGTGACCAAGAAAGACACTAGCGCTGATGACTTTACGGACAGACTGGCTGCAATGAAAACGCTGGACGTTCCATCTCGAGAGGTTCAGGCAAAAGTGTTTCTAATATTTTCCCGGTTTTCAAAACCTCTAATCGTTGGGTGTCGACTCAAGTTTTACAATTTTCTACTCTGTATGATAAAGAGAATGTTTGAGAAGACTAGTCATTAAAAGAGGGCGTTTAACTACCTCGGCTCATTGGAAGGTTCCGATAGATCGACTTTATACTACGCAATTAATATTTGATTCTTTAATGCCACCACAATCGTGTTCGGAACATGGATCAAACAAATGCAGAAGAGGTTAATGACTTCTGATTATTTATGTAAAGCCATTCGATGCAGTTTGCTTTATCTGAAGATCTTTAATGACAAAAGTGAGCTATTTGCATTGTTGAAAAGTACAAGAATGCGGAACAGAGAAACACGACGTTGGGGTTAGTGTAATTGTTAATGTTGAAATAATTGTTTTGTTTATAGACAATCACTTTTTTATAGTCTTCTAGAGACGGAGCTAAAAGACACTCACGTTCTGATATTTATTTTTAGAGGTCATCTGTAAATAAGAATCATTTTCTCAACAGATCTTGACTTTCTTTGCCAGGTTTTCCTTCCTACGGTTTTATTATAAACGGATTTCGATAAAAATATTTTCAAAAAATCAGGTGAGTCTTTTCCAATGAGTATCAACATGGTCAAGAAATAACGAAAAAATATTTTATCGACGAAAATATTTATGGAGAAAATTCTGCTGCGGAAGATAAAGTGAGTTTCGTAGAAAAGCTTTTTTATCGTGTGTTGGAAAAGAGATTCTACTGATAAGTGAACTTCTTCGTGTGATCGATGAAAATTGGGGAGATAAGAAGAAAAATTTACGTTTTTGATTTTTAGTTCAATTTTATTGAGAAATTGATGAATTATTGTTACTTAGACGAAAATTAAATAAAGAAATAATTATTTTGTATTGAATGAAATTTATTTATTCGCTTATGATTGCCCTCAAAGTAACAAAGTACGACAACGTCGCTGAAACAAACTGAAAAAAATGCGGTGTTGAATTGTCGATGTCAAGAAAATGTTATGTAATGTTAAAGAATTATTTTAATGCAAACTCACTGAAGCGTAAAATTCGAGGGTTAGAGCAGGAAGAATTCCTGTGACCGTAATGACGAGTGGTTTTTGGCTCCGTTGGATTACAAATAAAATGCTTTTGCGCATTTTTATAGATCCGTCAACCCATCGCGTGCAGTACGTGATGTCACCTAATTTGCCACTCTGGTAAACAAACATTCGAGCCGCTAATAAAGTTTTTATCGGACGAATCTAGCAAAATTCATCTCCGGAAAATTCCCCCCAGGAAAAATGACCTCCGGAAAACTCTCCCCAGGAAAATTCCTCCTCGGAAAATCCCCCCGCTCCCCAGAAGCCCCGGGAACAAAAACCCAATTTTAGAAAATACAAAAACACTTACCATTTCTGCCAAGTCGTCAGCTGGCCAAGCTGTCAAATAAAGTCTCAAAAGACCGCAGACAACAAAGAGAATGAACTGGGAGACGACCAAAGTTGGTTGATGCTAAAAAACAATAAAAAAAAATATTACAATCGTTGAAAAACAATTCCGTAAGAAACGTCCCATGACAATCCAGCCCATAGCTGAGGGTCCGAAAAATGAAAAACGGCAGGTCAACTCACATAGATGAGGGGAAATGCACCACAGATTGCAGCAAGTGCCATAGTGGCGTTGCCCTTCAGGATGAGAAACCGGACTGCATGATTCATTTCCCGGGCAAAGCTTATCCAGAAATCAACGGATTCCAAAGTTTCCAGATGAATCATAGGATCAGAGGAAATTCGGATGTTCCGTATGTCCAACTTACTTGATTATTCTTTGATGCTCGATGATGCATCGGTCCAAGTCTGATTCGTCATTGACACTTTTGACCCTCGTTGCCAATATTTCAAGACCGGCGGAAGTGTACCACAACATCATGCCAACCATGATGTCAACTGTCACACAAAGACCTGTTTGAAGAATTGCTAAAACTTGGCACAGGTACAGACTGTATCTGATGATGGGTAAGTCAGTTGCAAAAGGATACCAGGCATCTGCCGGCAGATGTGTATGCATGACCAATGGACCGCAAGAAAATGTCACTGCTGTCATGAAAAACATAGAACCCAATGTCACTAGGAAATACAAGTAACGGTCCACGTACTTTTGGTACACGAGTCCATCTTCCACGCTGGCATTCATCACGACATTCGTCACTTCTGAGAGTAAACGCTGCAAGGATTAGAAGAGGTTAGGTTACGGATGAGGACATCCGAAGAGCATCCGAAAACTATTTGATGGAATCAAATAGGTTTCGGATGATTTGAATGTTTTTTTTCGGCGTCCGTGACCCCAGCAATGGGCAATGAAAATTTTCTTGTTCCAATTCATTTCATTTTTGATTCGTGTACCTTCGTCCAAAATCTACTGACGAGGAGAATGGAAGAAGAGAGTCCATAACTTACCAGCATCTTTTGTAAATCGTTACGGATCATAAAATATCAACTTTTTCAAAATGGCTAACTTTTGGAATGAACCAATTTCTCAAAAAAAAACTTTTATTTTTGTTCCCTACGATAAATCAAATGGAAGTAGTTGATTCGTGTGATCCGAAAAGTTCCGAAAAATCAATTGTTTTCTTCGAACTCATTTTTGTCCGTCTGGACCCTAAATATTTGAAAATTCATTCGATCCCAGGTTAGTTTCAAGTTTTTAGTTTGACTTCCCTTTTGACTTGAGGTAAAGTATCGCTTAATTTTTTCTCAACTTTTGTTAGAAATTCGGTCGGTTAGTCGGATCTTTATTTGGCGTTTAGTTGATCCAACATTCGTAGATCGTCAAGAAAGAAATAATAAAGTAAAAAGAAAAGAGTCTCGACTTAACAGACTCACCTGGAGACGACGTCGTTGAAATTTACAAATAATGAGATTGCAGAAGACTTCCGTGAGTGCCGTCAATTCGGACAAGGCTTTCATCAAAACAGTGATTTCGTGACGATAGTGATAAACGCCAAGGATAAGAGGAACGATAAGAAAGACGACATTGACGAAGGACATCCACCAGATGAATTCAAGGCAAATTTTGTTGGTCCTCGACGATTGAGGATCCGTAGGCCAGGTCGACGTTATTCGTCCGAATATTCGGATCAACTTAACCACATTTTTGACTGAACTAATGCGTTCGGCCATGTTTTTTCGACGCGAAACAACTTTTGGTAACCTCGTGGTTGGAAGATTTGACATTTACATTGTGAAATAAAATGTTACCGAAAGGAACAAGCTCCCGACTGATGGAACTTTACGCCATCGGAGCGTCCGTAGACCGAGCCTCAGGAGGGGGGCGTCTAGAGGTCAAAGTAGAAGTTTTCTTCCACATTTTCCAAGATAAATCGAAGAGCTGTAATTGTAGGGTGTGGGGGAACCGACGCCTGCTAAACTTTTGAAAGTCTCTTCAACGTGTTTGACAAAGAGAATCTTTAAGTGGATAAACAATTAAGGGGGTTTCACTACCTTCGCTCCTCATAAGCTTCCCAACAAAACGTTTTTCATTAAAACAATTTACTAGCACTCTACAATTAATGTTTTATTCTTTAATAACACACCACAACTGTATTCAAAACGTCAAAACAACCGAATGCAGTAGAACTCAATGACCTACGATATTATTTATGAAAATCTACCTCCTGCTGCTCCTCTTTTTTATTCTTTTCGACGATCATTCATCACAATATGTGAAATTCTCATTCCTCGTCGTTGTAGACTATTCGCATTGTGGAGAAGTACGAGAACGAGGAAGAGAGAAACTGCGAAAAAGTGTTCAGTGCAATTCATCACTTTGAATTTTTTTTTTTTTTTTTTTCAACTCACCGATGCGTAATAATAGAGAGACAAAACTGGAAGAAATCCACCCACTGATACAATCACGGGTTTTTGTGATCTGTGAATGAGGCAGATTATAATTTTCTGCAAAGATCTTGATTTTCCTAACCAATCAGAGTTGTAAGCTCGATTGCCAATGGCTTGACTCTGAAAAAAAAATCTGTGATAAGGCGAAAATGAGGTTTTTTCGATGATTAAAACGATGTTTTCTGAGACGGTTTTTCAGAATGGAGCAAAAAAAAGGAAAGATTTAAAAATTACGGTTTTAATTAATCGTGGTATGGATTTGATAAAAATCTCACCATTTCCATGAGCTTATCAGCTGGCCAAGAATAAACGAAGAGCTCGACACTGGCGTTGAAGACCATGTTACCGACCCGCAGTTTTACAGAAAAAGGCTGATGCTGCCGAAGATAAAGTAAGTTCCGTAGAAAACTCTTTTATAACGTGGGTCAAAAAAGTCAAAATCTATCAATAAGTTTTAATTAAAAAATGGACATAAAAATAAAATAAAATCGTTGCAAATGTTCATAGACAAAAATCCCTTTTTTTTATCTAAAACCAATAATTATTTTAAATACCAGAAAACTTTTATTTACAATGTAACAAAAAATGGTAATTTATCGAAAAAAAGCCCCCTTAAAAAATCAATCAATTTAAATGCATGGGGCAAAATGGACCCCTTAAAAAAATAATTCATTTTAAATGTATGGGGCAAAATGGACCCCTTAAAAAAATCATTCAATTTAAATGTATGGGGCAAAATGGCCCCATTTTGCAGCATATTTCGTTAATAAACAAATAAATCGTCAAATTAATAAATTTCTTACGCTGATGAGAGTCAGTCCTCCACAAATAATTCCAATGGTAGTCGTGACGATTGTGGCAAGTGCGATAAAACGAGTGGCTCGAGTTACTTGTTCGGCATAAATTAAGAGTTTCTGATGTTTCGTTATACACTGTACGAGATCGTATTTACTTTTTGATTTTTCAATCTCTTCACCAAGCATCTCGAATCTTGCGGCCGTGTACCAAAAAAGCATCGCAACTTGACTGTCGATCGAAAGGGCAGCTGCTATGTGAATTATTGCAACAGCTTGTTGCACGTAAATGATTACGTAGAATGTACGATATTCAACGTCAAATGGAAATGACGAATCTGTGGGAAATGGCTGCGACAGTAACAACGGCTCGAGAATAAAACCGAGACAAGCCAAATACACGCAGACCGTTACGAAACCGTAAAACTTGCTGCATCTTCCGAGATAACGATTTAGTACTTGACGCTCAAAGATATTCGCTTTTTTCAAAAAAATTTCCATCTCCTCGAGCAAGGCCTGTATCAATTTTTTTTATTTATTTTTTTTTTAATTCAAATTTATATTCATTTTTGTTGCACTTTTTTTAATCAATTTTTGGAAATATGTTTTTATCGATTTTTCGTAACTTGAAAAATTCAAGTTTTTGGAAAAATCAAAAATCGATTGGAAAAAGTCCATATTTTGGATAAAAATAGAAAAAAAGGCAAAAAATAAAAGTCTTTTTTTTAGAAAAAGTGAAAAAAATAAAGAAAATTCAAAATTTTGTTACAACGTAACATTATTATTTTTTTTTTCGTACCTGAAAACGATTTCGATGGTGTCTACAAACCAATATTTTCATGAGAGCTTGAGCAATGGCACTGGTCATAAGAACAGCTTTGACAGCGATCACAGGATCATGACGAAAGGTCCAGACGCCATTGAGAACCGGTAAAAAAAGTGCAAACAAAAGTACAAAAACGAACCACCATTGAAAGCTGAATCGCAAAATTTGTTGTTTATTGGCTGTAGTCCTGGGTGGCCAGGAGCAGACTAAAAAAACGCTAGCTTTTACGAAAGTAACAGAAGCTTGTGGAGTCAGCCTGAACTTCATTCCGAAGCACTGAAGCAATTTTTTTTTTTTCAACCCTCTTAGACTGTTTAAAATGGGGGTAGAAATTAGGGGTTGAAAAAAGAAAAAAAAAGAAAATTATCGAGAAAATGATTGGAGTTGTAAAATGTTCTGGATATTTTATAAAATGGAAGAAGAAAAAGAATATCTCGTCGATTCACAAAACATTTATCTTCGGAGACTGATTATTAATGCAGAAAAAATTACGTCGCTATTATCCGAAAGTTGTTTTTTTTTCTTTTTTTTTCTTACCCTTGTATTCATAGGATAATTCGCAACTTAAATTATCTTACCATCTCCCAGGGCTTGAGAAAATTGCATTATTACAAAATATTTTGTGTTGTATAGCTCGTTGCATAATCATAGACTCTTGCCACCTTAAGGGTGGCTCGCATTATCGTGGAATTTATTATTGGCAGGCGGATATGGTTTAGCCGATAAAATTATATCCTCGGGAGCTGAATAATGACGAGGTAACGGGGTAGAAAAATGATCGATCAAATTATATTGAAGGGTTGGGAGGGGTTAAACCGAGCCACGGGGGTGTGAGGAAAATTTTCTTGGAGCTCATACCCTGGAAGAATATTCAGTGTATCAACGATCGTCAGGCTGAACGAACAGTTTTAACGTAGAATTTAAATTCCTATTAGAAAAAAAGTGAAGTTTAAAAAAAAGCAAAATGTTATCGTCTGCTGGTAAGTACAATTTTTTTTCGGAGCTCTGTCTTCGTCGGTAGATAATAAAAAATAGAGAAATAATGGAGTAGAAATTGTTGTTTGAAAGAAGAAGCTTTAAAACATTATTTTGGAATTTTCTGTTCAATTTTGTGGATAAAAAGATTTTTTTTTTAATTTGGAACTTTACCGACAGAGGGTAACATACCATCGGTCGATAAGTCAAACATTTGCTGAATCAAAATTGGATAAATTGAATTGCAGCGCATTGAGAAAATTCAACGAGTCTTTAGGAAAAGGTTGATCGAACGAAACTTCAGTGATTCTGAAGAAAATTAAGTGTTTGTACGTAACGATGAGTTTTTTCCACTTCGAGGAGGGACGTGACATCTAAAATATTCAGACACGGTTTCAAGCCATGTAAACAAACACCAAAAGTTGGCAAAACTCTTAATTACCAACTTTACAAACTTTTTTTTTCGAGCACCGTCTGTTGGTTGAATCCGATCGAAGCCGGGGTAGCAGAAAAGTTATAATTCGCGAAGCTGACTAATTTTATATGAGCACGCGTCGAAAGGTAACGACTAAATTTACGAGCAACTTTTTTTTCGATGGTTAGCTCGTAATAAATCCACGTTTGGTTTCGTTTTCATATATATTTCTTTTTTTTTTTTATCCACCCATCAAATGGAACATAACTTTGGAAGTTTGGTTGCTAAACCTCGTCATTTCGGAGCCTTGGATGTTGAGCTAAAGTTCTTACTTTTTTTAAGGACCTTCCAAGGTTAGTCAATATTGTATTCAAACATGACAACCACGAGAGCTCGTAAATCAACGAAAAAGGTCGTTAAACATTTATCCCTCGAGCCATGGTGCTAACCCAGTCCTGAGGATACGATTTTTTACTTACTAACCATTAGTCACACTAACCATTTTATTTTTAACTAACCATTAGTGACTCTAATGCCACTAATGGAACAGAAAACCAGGTTCTACACTGGTTAACGTCACTAGAATGGTTAGTGACGTCACTAAAATGATTAGTGACGTTAATTTCAGCAAAAACATGCATCTTAGTGCAGGTTGAATTGACAATTTTTGGCATGGGTCAAAATGACCCAACGTAGAAATTTAGTGAAGTCTGTCATCATATTTGACTGACAAATATTGTTTTTCGACAGGATTAGGCATCGACTAATTTGTCCAACCACGTTATTTATGTACTTTTTGTAAATTGTGCAGTTTTGATGTTCGAAAGGCTCGAACGACATTTAACTTTTATAGTCGGCTCAATGTGTCATTGAAAAAGATAACGTTTTCAGCAGGGTTTCGTAACAATTATTGAAACGGAAAATCCATGACGGAAATGATGAGACAGGATTGTTATCTCAGAGATAAATAACACGCTATAACTTTTAGTAGAATCGATCGGTTCGTCCAAGGGTCCGACAACACTTCCGCCATCGTTCGAACGCTCAGTTTCATTCCCTCTCCAATTTTATCTCATTCACCCTATGCCCCACCTTTCCTCTTTTCCTCACTCTCCAACTACATGAATTTACTGATTTCGCGATAAACTTCAGCAATAAACAATTCCCCTCTTCGACTCGGTATCAAGAGGAAACGAAATTTTCTCTCTCTCTCTCTCTCTTTTCACATACAAATTTCTGTATAACCAGTAAATACCCATATAACCATATCCTCGACGTTATTCAACTCGTATTTTACAATTGAGCCTCGATGACTCGAGAGTTATGGATTTATTAACCAATTCACGTTCGATTTGTCAAATAGAACCAATTAATTTTCAACTGTGTCAGCGAGACTGTATTTTCTCGAGTATCATCGATGGTAAGTTAAGCTGAATTTTTTTTTTTTTTCTGTCACTAGGTCAAGGTCATTTTGTTCCTTGGGGTGTTGATGATTTTGAATAAATTGTGTCACGATTTGAACATTGTTTGAACAAATGAAATAATCGAATCTTTGACTCGTTCGTTTGTTTCTTTTGTATCGAAATAATTTTTATTTTATTTATTTATTTATTCATTTATTTTGAAAAAAGTTTTTATCTGACGGTGACGTCTTCGTTGTTTACGGATAAACTTTTGTTTTTTTTTTCGAAAAATTCTCACGATCGATGGTAATCTCCAAAATGATTGAAATCTCGATTAATCGATAATCGATTTGCAGATTTTTTTGTTTTTCTCCGTCCTTTTAATGGACTTCGGCCAATTGCTTCGTGTCCTCTTTTTTTCGGTGATAATTGCTGAAATAAAAAAACAAAACAATTTCAATCTGTTTTCACGTTTTTGTACGAATCAATATTATTATTATTTATTTTTTTGAAGATTTCAAATAAAAAGAAAGAAAATGAAGAATAAATATGAATAAAAATCAAATAAAAATGAAAAATCATAAAAATGACCAGAATTTTTTTATTTTTTAAACTTCACCTCAAAATTTTTACTTACTGGTAAATAATGGTTGGTACGAGGACAAACATTACGGACATGGTCGTCGCGGCGAGAATTCCCGCGAGTACGATTGCAGTTTCAAGGGCTGAAATTTCTCTTACAGGCTTTGGTGCCTGGAAAAACGTAAAAGCAAGATTTACGCATAGAATTGCACTTGAAAAAATGGTGTAAAAAAAAAGAGACTCGTTATGGCTCGGTGTAGTTTTCCAACGAGTCTAAACTTATTATTATTATTATTATTATTTTTTAATTATTTTTTTTATTTTTTTTACAGTTTTGTTATGAAAAATATGAGGATATTTCAAAGGGCTCGGGTAAAATTTAATCCCAGGTTCCAGTTGTACTTTTTTGTACCACGTCGTGCTTATATCGAGACAAATTGTACCCCGACCACTTTGCGAGCTCGTAACTCCTCGTAGAATGCTTATTTTTTGAGACATTTTTTTTTAAATGATCGTACGATTTCTGACTAATCGAATGGCATAAAGTTTGGGGTCGTGGAACAATTAGTTTTGATGTGGTTGGAGTTTGAAAAAAAAGTGTAATTCATTTTTTTTTCGCATATTCGTTCTTTTGGATCGGGTCAATTTGACCCTCAGTGGAAACCTAGGATACAAAAATATCTGGCGAAAAAAAAGACTTTTGTTCAAAGTTTTATTGAGAAAAATTATTTTTTTGTTCTCGAAAGTCTGACGAAGCACCTTTTTTTTATTTTTATTTTTTTCTCGCGTATAAAAACTTGGCTCGTTAATGAGAAAAAAGGGTGAAGTTGAGAATAATATTGGAAACTGTTCGCAAACAGCGAGTTCTTGAAAATTGAAGTCAAAAAGAATAAATTGTTAAAATTTAATTGTTAAAAATCATAAAATAAAAGTTTATTGAATGCATTTTTTAAAAATAATAATTTTCTTTCATAAAAATATTTGAAAAAAATGAAAAATACTGTTTATTGGAACTTGCAATTCGTCAGTTGAGAAGCCGTCAATCGAGTTGATGAAAAAAAATGCAAACTTCGAGATAGAATGATGATGCAGACTTGCAGAAAAAGTTGTTGAATTAAAACTCGAGAGTTTGGTGTTCTCTCGAGTTCGTTCAACGCCTGTTTGGAACAAAAACCTTTTACTTTTCTCAAGTTTTATGAAAAAAGTCCTTTTTCTTTTATTTTCATTTTTTTTTAGCCAGATTATTACGTAATCATAATAATTAACAGTGTAAAGTGATTTTTTTTCAATTTTTTTAAAAAAGTTTCGAAACGTCAAATTTGAACAGAAATGTCAAAAAACCAAGTCACGTTTCAAGCTCGTGTAAAGAAAATCTTATTTCAAATTTTTAATTATTTAATTAAATTTTTTTAAATTATTTAATTAAAAATTAAATAATTATTGAGATTTAATGAATTTTAAATGTTTTTCGATCCATACCTGCGTTGTTGTAACGGCTTCCATTTCTCCATGACAGTAAATCACAAAGATGGTGAGAAGTAAAAAAAAACTTGATCTTAACATAATGAAACTTTTTGTACTGCAACGACGACGACGATTGAAAATGAAGCAATGAAAATATTCTTCGCTTCTTTTCGGAACGAAATTAATATATAATCTATATTGACCAAGCCATTGAAGAAGACACTGAATCGTAACAATGTCTTTATGTCTTCTTATCAATTTGATTCAAATTGACACCTAAATTCTTTTTTTTCCTGTTTTTTTTCCACTTATCTCATCGATCAAGATTACAAATATTTTGGAACTCTGAAACATGTGAAAGAAGAGATTAACGAGCATGTGATAAATTTCACCGAAATGAGCACGTAATTCTTTTTATGTTGCAACGACTATCCAATAAAAAAAAATAAAAAAAACAACTTAAAATATCATTTTTCATATTTTCATCGATCCTCCGGATTTTTTTTTTTTTTTTACTAAACTACAGAAAAATATTTGAAGAAATTTGTATAAAAATTGACGTGTAAAAAATATCGAAAACGTGATTATTTCTTAAATCGTAATCACAAAAAAATCGTAATAAGTAATAAAAACTAAAATTATTGATTTATTTTCCAAGTTACATCAAATTTTTCAAAAATTCTCTGGATTTTTGAACTTTCGTACGTGACTGTCAAGGTACTACTACCTTAAGTACAATTTCTCGTATTATCTGTTCAATCTTCTAGTAAATACGATAAGAAAATTCTTAAATAGGTTAACGACTTTTTTTCCTAATAACTCACTGATCTGAAAATTTTCATCACATGATTTTCATGTGGTAAAATTTTTTTTACTATGATTTTCAATTGTAATAAAAATGTATCCAATTAAAAAAAATAATAATAATCAATAAAAACCATCCAAGAATCAAAAACGTTTGGCAGCTGTCAAAAAAAAGTTCAAAATTACTAAAAAATCAAACTGCTTTTTCAAATTATCTTGAAGAAAAAAAAATTGTTTTATTTTTGGGTTAAAAAGTACACTCGGAATCATTTATTATTTATTTTTTATTTTGAACAATTTTTCGTCTATTATGACAATAAAAATTTATTAAATAAATATAATTACAACAGATTTTTTAACAACTGTCATAATCCATAGAATAATAAGGAATTAAATTGCGATTAAATTGTCATAAAAGTGTCAAAAGCTGTGAAATTATATAGAAGTAATATTTTATTTATTTATTTATTTATTTATTTATTTATTTACATACGAAATATTGATAATCGATGATTTTTTTATGTGGAAAATATGATTTGGTCCATACTGTGGATTCCGAAACAAATATATCGCGATTTATATGAATGAAACAGGAGACAGTAAGCTCTCGTCATGTCAGAGCTGTTTCCGATTGATGTCACGACCTTTTATCCATACACGTGACACATAACGATATTGAAAATATATGGGAATCCAGATTCCCATCTCGTTCATTCCGATAACAAAATCGTTTCAATTTTGTCACCGCGAAAATAACGATAATAATTCAATGGAAGGATAAACTATAATTTAACAAATTATTACAAAAAGTTCGCTTCAAAAAAAAAATCTTTTTTTTTTCATTTCTGTTGAATGTTCCTGTGGTAACTTTTCGGGGTCAATTTGACCCAGAGCCAAATTTCAACTAAATGTCGATAACAATAACAATCTTTTTCGTCACCTGAACAATTGTTTTTCGAACAAAAACAAACAAAAAAACATAAGAAATAAAATAATAAATCAGATAAAAAGAAATAAATTTGACAAGCAATTAAACATCAGATTTGTTGACAAATTAGACACGTCGTGTCTCACAAACCTTCGTATTTTCATAAATATATTCAGCAAAAAAAAGTGTGGAAACCATGCAGCTGTCAGAATTTTTCATTTCTCCGTGTCACACGTCCGAAGAAATAAAAATATTTCCCAGGGGTGTACGAAAAAAGCAAGGAAAATAATAAAGATATAGAGATAGATGGGAATCGAGTGCACCAGAGACGAAAATGCATACAGTCAGCAACGTCCTCGATCCCCGGTGACTTTATGCCACAGTAGGCAAAACGTCTCTTTATAATACTGCCTCTGGATCTTAATTTAATTCTCGATCTCTTGAGAGAAAAAGAAGTGTAATTCATTGTTTTTATTTTTTTTATTTTTTTTTCGAAAATGCATACAATTTGGCTCGAGCTGAATTGAAGTTTTCGTGTAAAATATACATTTTCATATTTATTTATTGCAACAGTGCAAAACCAGATGGAATTTTTTTTTCCATATCCAACCTCCCACTGTGTTTTCTTTTCTGTACGAACCAATGACTTTGCATTTCGTATTTTATTATTTTTTTTCTTGCCCCTGACTTTATAACTGACTCAACAAAATTCCTTCAATTTTTTTCATTTTTTTTTTCATTCGGTTAAATTCACTTTGCCTCGAGGAAGAAAAAGCATTATTGTAGTTTCTTGGTTATGAAAATAGAAAAAATGAAATATATTTTGGAATTTTTTCTCATTTTCAATAAATATCGTGTACTCTGGGGAAAAATATAAAAATGAAATAAATGGTAGAGATTCGCAATAACTTTTACAGAAAATGAAGCAAATACAAAAATGAAAAAAAAAATAATAAACATAACTTAAAAAAATTGAAACAAGCCACACAAGCCTTTTTCTTCCAGTTTTCTTATTTTTTCTCGATACGTAAATATTTTATTCGTTTCTTCATACCCACAGTGTGTATTTAGGGCAAAAAGGAGCCCGTGATTTTTCCTTTTTTCTATCAGTTTTCATACTCGATTTGTACTTGGAAAAACGAGTGTGTATCTACTTCACAAATTGACTCTACCGATCCCCAGAGATATTAATCGCCACGGGCCAACCTTTGAATCGACATAAAAATATGTGTGTTTGTGTTTGTGTGATTATCTGAATCCTTTGATAAGTTTTGAGGTTCCATGGCGGGAAATAAATAAAAAGAGAATCCCAAAGTTGCTACGGCGATAAAATATCATAAAATATTAACAAAAAAACATATTATTATTATTAGAAGATTATTATTATTAACAATTATTATTATTATAAAATAAATTAATATTTATTTAATAACAATGAATAGTTATTATTATTAAAAAATATTATTCAATTATTATTATTAAAAATAAAAATAAAAAATCGCTGGAAATTAGAATTGATTATTAAAAAATTATTATTTTCAAAAAATTATTTAAAAATATCTTTATTATTATTCTTGCAGTCAAATGTACTGGAATTTTAAATGTTTTTGTACATTTTTAGGGTTTAAATGTAAAAAAATGAAAATAAAAAATGGTTTTGATTAATACCGGAAGTTGAGGTTCATAGGAGGCAAAGTTTGAGGGATAATGACGCAGGATGTTCCAGAGGGTTGGATCGTGTATGAGGGATAGTCAGAGTTGAAGGGAAAATGAAGGAAAATAAAGGAAAAGGGTGACAAACTCCCGGATGGTTAAAAGCAGCCTCTGGTGGTTGTTCGAGATAGGACAGGAGGTGGGAACCGGTATACTCAAAATAATATCACCGAGGCTGCTCATCAATCATCCTTGTGTAATGAAAAACAGAGAAGCTCACCAACGAGCGTGATAGACTATTCGTATAAAACTTCTCATTTCCCATCCATCCTCTCTCTCTCTCTCTCTCTCTCTCTCTCTCTCTCTCTCTCTCTCTCCCTGCTTAAACGCCATTTAACCTTTACTCACTTTTTTATTTATCTCTTAACTATCGTTCGTAATATCTAGATAATTAAATTCACGAAATTTAACCAAAATTTCAATTTTTTTGTCCAATCCAATGTCAAGATTTAAAAAATATGGATTTTTACCACTTATTTCATTTATTTAAACTATAATATTTATTAAATTTTGACGTCAATTATTTTTCTTAATTAAATTGGAAAAATAAAAAAATTTGATCGAGCAAATTATTTTTTAAGGCAACACAATTGATTTTAAAAAATTTGTTGATGAATTTTTATTAATAAAATCACTTGTCAAGGGGTTATAAATAAAAAAATAACACAGAGAAACTTTTTATGTTCGATTACTAGAAAAAAAAAAAAAAAGAAAAAAAAAATTATTGGTCATTATGGAACGTGGAGTAGAATGTAAATAATATTGGAATATTTTTTCCACCCTCTCATATTAATAAGCACTTTGTCGATTAATCTCCGAGCCCCACGAGCTCATTTTCGTTCACATCTTCTTTTATGCACAGTGTGTTTATAGCCCACCGTTTTACCTATTCACGTTTAATATAAAGCCCTAAGAAAATCGATATTTTGTTCGTGAATTTCCCTGCATTTTAGAGATCCGAGCTTATACCAGAGTTGTGAGCGTTTGTGTAACAAAAACGTTTTTCCTTTTTATTTAAAATCCCAATTTCTCTCAACATTATTTTTCCACACTGAGCAAGAATTTTTTAAAATTATTTTTATTTTATTTTTTCAATTAAAAATGCAGTTAAAAATTAATTCACACGAACTGAATTATTTGTAATTGAAAAATATCATAATCATTGAAATTAGTGACAATTTAAAAATTAATTTCTTTATTAAACAAAAAAAATGCAGAAATCAGAAAAATAAATAAAAAAAGATGTAGAGGTCGAAACAATTTTTATTTATTCAATCAAAGTAGGTCAGTAAATAGAAATAATAAAAAATCTTTATTTATAATTGGAGCATTGTAAGATTGAAAAATAAATATTAAATTATTTTGTTCGACTATTCGGTGGAGGAAATAATTCATAAGCTTTTGTAACTCTGAATGTACGAAAGATGAATTAGAATTCTGATGAATCCACGTATTAATTTTTAATTTGACATTCACTCATATCCGTCCGAGTTCTCCAACATAATTTCATATATCCATTCGTCTTTATTGGTATTCAATAAATCATTCCTTGAAAATATCGAGCTAACCACAATTTCCACCAATGTTTCCTCTCTCCATTCACCCGACCTTTTTTTCCCATACGTCATTCTTCTTTTTTCCCATAGCCAAATACTCACTATATTTTAACAGAAAACGTCAAAAAAAAAAAAAAAAACAATCTTTTAGAAAAAGTTTACTCGAACGTTCGATATGTTGAATCGTTGATTCCGACAGCATTTTCTCTTGTGCATCCAACAAATTTTCAATCCATTCATGAGAATATTGATCTTACTTCGTTGCAAATAAAATAGACAATTAATTCATTCAATTGGATTCTATTAAATTATTATAAATTATTATAAATTATTACAAATTGATAAAAATTTTAGTAACTCTAAATATTTGAAATTTTTTTTAATGAATTAAAAAATATAAAAAAAAAAAAAAATAACCACAATAAGTGATAATAAAAATAAACAAACAATAAGTTAAACCATCAACGAAAATAAAATGAGGAATTAATCGAATTTGTCAAAAAATTTTGAAATTTATCGAGTGCAGTGATATTTTTGTTGTTTTTATTTATTTTTATTTTCTTTCAAAAAAAAAAAGAGTAACTAACTAAACGATTGAAAAAGAAATCAGCATTGAAAGGTCGGTAAATAGAATACGAACTTTTGAAGACGTGAAAAAAAAAAAAGAAAAAAAAAGAAAATAGTTCGAAGCTCTTTTACTCCGAAGAGTCGAGGGTCACACGAGAGACAGAATTAAGTCTCGGGGGCGCGGGAGATGCGATGAAGAGGAGAGAAAAAAAAATGAGGTCAAACCGAGAAAAATTCACAGTCCGCTCGAGTTAACTCAGAAACGTCCGGTTCATTCTATATTCTCGTTTTAGCGATATATCCTCGAATGAGAAAGACGGAGAAGGCAAGAAAGTTAAACGTAATTTTTAGGGCAGGATCCTGTGAAACTTTTGCACATATCTGATGACCTCACTTGAGCTTTTTTTTTTTTTCCTTTTTTCCTTTTTTTTTTAACTTAGGGGAACATGGGGCAAAATGAACTTTTAAGGATCTAAGACGAATTTATCGATAAGCATACGGTCTTCCAACTTTATTTGAGTCTCAAAAGTCATTCCAGTTGCTAGTTTTTCGAATTTCCAAAAAAAAAAATTTCGGGGCAAAACGAACTCAGCCTCTGAGAGGCAAAAAAAATTATTAAAAGACATTTCCCGCAATACAGCCGTTGGAAATGACTGCCCCCGGGTGGAATGCGAACTCTGATATACGAGGAAACAAATAGGACCCCCTTGGAACCATTTATTGGAGGCACGAACTGAAAAAATAGGGTTAAGTCGCAGATCGCTTCTAAACCCATTTTTTGGTGACATGCGGAAAATGAACTTTGAGTTCATTGCACCAGGGTATAAACGATATTTCAACTATATGTAGGTATTGAAACAGATTCTCGTTCCCCGTATGTCGGATTCCGTGAAAAAAGATTTGTGGGGCAAAACGAACTCAGCCTCGGAGAGACATAACGAATCGGAAATTCATATTTTTCACAACAAAGGCGTTAGAAGTAAATACTTACGAACGGAATAAGAGCTCTGCTACATGAGAAAAGAAATACGACCTCCTCGGGCCCATTTGTTCGATGTACGAGAACGAAAAATAGGTTAAAGTCGGGGATTTTTTTCACCAAATTCTTATGGCATGCAAAAATGAACTTTGAATTCATTGCGCCAGTAAGAAAATGATAATTGAACTATGTTCATGTCCTAAAACAATTTCCCGTTCCCTTGTTTCCCGAATCTCGTAAAAAAAAATATTTGTTTATTATTTTATTCAAAAAATAAGCCAACTCAAAGAATTGGAGAATTTTCGATATTTTTCGGAATCTTGCCTTTGCCGTGTGCCTATTGTTGTTTAGAAAGGAAAAAAAAAGCAAATGTCAAGATTGAATTTTTTGCTCCGAGCCGTGTTCATTTTGCCCCGGATTTTACGATCACGGGGCAAAACGAACACCGTGTTCGTTTTGCCCCATGTGTTCGTTTTGCCCCATGTTCCCCTACATCGCTAAACGAAGACCCACTAATGTACGAAAATTTCAAAGAGATTTTTTTTTACACGTTTCGACGACACATTCGTGTACGAAATTCTATTAAAACTCTCTCCAAAGTTTCCTTGGGTCATTGAAAAATTTTCAGAAACATAATTACGTTGTGGTTGAACAAAAAAAAAAATTGTTTTTTTTAGGAAATTTTTTATTTTTTGTTATTATTTATTATTTTTTATATAATAATTTTTTAATAATAGTGATTGTTTATTGTTCAATGAAAAATTAAATTCATTAATTCTTTCACGATTTTCTTCCGAAATAAAATTTTACTGAATTTATCTTTTTTTTTTTTTTTCAACTTGACGACAAGAGAAAAAATGCAAGAGGTGCGCAAGACTCTCGTTAAGTTTGTCGCTGCTTCGTTCAACACGGCGTCCCCGACGACGACGACTTCTCGTTTTTCGTTGCATCCCGGTCGCATCTAATTAAGCAAGATTTGTCCAGCTATGTTGACGCCGTTCTCTTGCTATTTCTAGATATTTTTTTTTCTTCTTTTTTCTCTTTTTTTCTTTTTTTCGTTGTCTCGCAAGTTGTGCGAGCTCTCTGTCAGCCTGTACTACAGCTCTAGAAGCCCTAATGAAATTGCTCGTAAGTAGAGAAGAAAGACTCCCCGTAGGTAGAGGAAAAGAGCGAGATCTTGGCTTAGTGGGAATATGGACCAAAAAAAAAAGTTAGGAGACACTAATGTTTTTTTTTTTAATACGAAAATAAATAAATAAATAAATAAATAAATAAATAAATAAATAAATTCAAATTAACGATAAAACAACAGTTTTTATTGACTTTTCCATTGTCCGAGTGAATTTTTTTGGTAGAACAAGGTTTTAATGTTCCAAACGAGAGGACGACAATAGGAGTAAAGAAATAAAGAGATATATCTAATGGCACGACCTCTGGAATATATCGTGCTAGGAACTTACTTTTCCGTACACGATTCTGCATTGCAAGGAGATCTGGAAAGGAGAGAGAGAAAGAGAGAGAGAGAGAGAGAGAGAGAGAGAGAGAGAGAGAGAGAGAGAGAGAGAGAGAATTTGTGGAGATTCGTAGCCAACTATATCTGGACCTATTCAAGAATTCATTACGTTCGATTCTCCTCCTCGTCCTTTCGGCAAGGAACCATTTCGCTCAGGAGCTTGCTTCGTAACCCAATTTGGTATTCACGTGGCTTATCGTTTTTGACAAAAGAACCAAATATACAGCAGCATTTACCTCAATTTATCAACAATGCAAATCTCATTATATTTAAATATCATTAATCTCCAAAATAACTTTATTATTAACAAATAATTCAGAAAAAACAATATATTTTTTTTTCCCACGAATAATATTTCTCATTAAATTTAGACGTTTATAGGAATTTATTATTTATTTAACAAATTTCGATAAAAATGACGTCACGAATGAACGGAATTCAAGTATAGATTTTTTTTTCTCTTCTTACGATTGTTCCTTTTCATGAACGGTAGAAAAGTAGAAAAACCCTAAGGGCACAACCTTCAGTAAAAAAAATAAAAAAAGGTCAGTCTCGTTTCTGATCCCGGATGAAACACTTTTATTTTTTTTTTCAACTATTTTTTTTTTCTTTTTTTTTTTAACTTAACATCGAACTTTGTTGAGGGTTTTTTTTCAAATATCGAGGCAATCCTTCTTTCTCTTTCACTTTCTTCTTCTTTTCTGTTTCTCTTTAACCCTGCCACGTGTTTCGAGTCTTAGATACGTGGCTTTCCTCACTTTTTTCACTCTCCTCTTCTCTCTTTTTTCTCTTTCTCTCTCAGCTGAAAACTTTTTGCCTCATTAAAGGAAGTCTCTCCCTTTTTCAGCCACTCGTTCCCACTCTCGAACTTTCTATTTTCAACAATAGAGCAAACATTTTTTTTGTGTTTTTTTTTTCTTCATCTTTTCGTTACTTCTCGATGTAACCGTTTTTATTTTTTTATTATTTTTAATCTTCATGGGGTTGATTGAAAAAAATACTTTGAAGAACAAGAAATTAAATAAATGTTTGTAATTTTTTCCTGGTTCGTTGTTTCCAAAGATTTTGTAGTTGAAAAAAAAAAAAACTTTAACACTTACATCAATTAGTAAAATTTAATATTTATCTATTCTAATTTTAATAGAAAAATAATAAATAATAAACAAATAAAACGACATGCAATTAGAGATTCTTTCAGGAATTCATTTTTTTCCTTGCTGTTAATTTTCACACATTTGTAAACAAAACAGTTCAAAATACGTGTGAATAGAATTAGTGGGAAAATGTTGTCCGTAATTTAATGTCGTAGGCACTAAATCCAAATCCTTCTTACTTGTGCAACTCTTCGAAGTGGTTTCTACGTTAAAATCCCTCTCTCTCTCTCTTTCTCTTCCTTCTCTTCGCCTCTTTCCTTTTCCTAAGGCTTGATTCTAGTTCCGGCTTTTCCCTTCTGAATGCAAACCGCAGCCTCTCTATTAACTTCATCCCCTCAACAGTGTATTTGTGCACGTGTGTCACATTGTTGCTTAAATCAACTTTATCCTTCTCCAACCAAGTGGTTGACAGTTGCAGTTTTTTTTTTTTTTTTTTGTTGCATTTGGGATGGTGCCAATTCACGAAATTGGGTGAGATTTGTGAGAAATTGTTCACCACGATAATTAGGGTGTTTATTAATTTTATGATGATTTGGATTAAAATAAAAATTCCGGACCATTTTCATGGCAAAAGGAATTGGAAGTTTGGAGCCTGAATATTCATGGCCACAGATTTTTGAGTATTTTGCATCGACACACGTCAAAATATTGCTTCGGTGGGATCACGTAGTATCGGAGAATTTGTGCTTTCAAGCTCTTAGCCACTGCTAATTTGAGCAAAAGCCTGTGCCTGGTGTCTGGATCGTAGAGAAAATACAAACACATGAGGGCGAAGTGAGGTTGGAGGGTGGGGAAGAGGGGGTTGTAGAGAAACCAATATCTGCGGTTTAAATTTGGTCCACCCAGGAAGCGATTGGTTGGATAGTAACCGACAATGTAAAGCTACAATGGCGGTATAGGGGTGTGCAAGTAACCGGAAGTTGAGGTGGAGGAAACGCATGAGCTATAGATATTTTTGTCTCTGTTTGTGAGTCAATGTGGTCTGCTTGGATGCTGCACGCTTCCTAACCCTTTTATCCGTCGCTTTATCCTCTTCTGTCCCTTAATTTTCCCTCCCTTAACCCCTCATTCACGTCCCCTACTTACCCTAGCGATGCCCTATCACAGCCCTAACGAAGCTCCAGTGAAGCCCTAGCGAACCCCTAGCACAGCCCTAGCACAGCCCTATTTAACGTTTCTCTATTTTATTTACTAGCCTCCTCTCCTTTCCTATTCCTCTGTTGGCTCATCGAGTTCTCACCACCCTGGCCATAGTTTTGCAACCTCACACCGTTATACGCCTCTAATGTAAATCTCGCTAATGCATTATGAAAATTATGCAAATTGAGAGAACGAAGCGAGCCGAGCTTGGAGAGAGTGCCACCAGAGATTTCAGCCTCTCCTTTCCTTCGCCCTTCCGTTCCTTTCTCTCTATATTTCGCTATTTCTCCTTCTAGGGACTGCCAGTAGGCCGTCGAATAATATAACGTATGCGTCTATCAATGCAAGCGCCCTTATGGCACGCAACACTCCTTTTTTGCATTTATTAAGTTTCGCGTCGTTTAATTTTTTATTTTTTATTACTGGCCTACATTTTTTTTAGTAGGGCCCTTCTCAGGCCATTATCAGGCTGCCTCATTGCCGTAAAAGGGCAGTTATGGGGCGACGTGATAGTTCCCTAACAAGAAATGCTAAGATATGGCAAGAAATTCCCTGATCAAGCTGTCTATTCGGCTGGTCAGGCTGCCTGACCAGGCCCTCATCAGAATCCAAAAAATGACCTTTTTTCAACTTCCTGATCAGGCCATTATAATGCCGCACTTGAATCCATGTATTTGGCTGGTCAGGCTGCCTGACCAGCCCCTTATGAGCCTCCAAAACACCAACTTTATTTGACTTCCTAATCAGGCGATTGTAGGGCTGCCCTAGAATCCATAAATTCGTGTTAACGTTTCCAGTTTTTTTT
>JACEOJ010005849.1:0-12422 GCA_013761285.1 Campoletis sonorensis | reverse complement strand
GTCCCAGCCACAGCCTTAGGGCTGTCGCAGGCGGACATCCGTAAGCTAATAACCGCTACAATGAACGGCAGCGTCCTGGTTCATAAGGAGTTTATGAGATCGATGTTTTATAGGGATAGCGGATGAAATATGGCCAGCCTAACGTGTTACCGAACCCGTGTGTCTTGCATGTTTCCTTTATTTGTTACGTGTAATGGCTTTGGCAGTGTGGACGGCAAGATCACCTCCTTTATACATGGACGATAAAATTTTTAATTTTAATAGACCAATTGCCAATGGGCGGCAGTGAGCCAGCCCAACATACAGGCCCCGAACGGGCTGAATGAATTGAATTCAATAGCCAAATTCCTCGTCATCTAATTAGTGACGCGCATGAATGGATTAACGAGCTTCCCGCTGTCCCTATCTACTTTCTAGCGAAACCACCGCCAAGGGAACGGGCTTGGAAAAATAAGCGGGGAAAGAAGACCCTGTTGAGCCTGACTCTAGTCTGGCACTTTGACGAAGAGCAACGCTCGGATGATTGTTAAGTTTTAAGCTTAAATGGAGAGGTTAAACTCCGCAAATTCACCGCTCACGTCTTCGACGTTGAGGTAAATGTAGACCAATAGCCAAATTAAGAAATCAACTACGCCAAGCAGGGGCAGAAAATCGGGAACAGAAACAGGGCTTAAGACTAACGGCTCTGTGGTCAGAAGAGGAAATCGCCCTACTAACAAGACTCGATAGAGTCTATAGAAATGCGCAATACCCGAATATCGAGATCCGAAATTTTATGCCGAACAAAACACTAAGGCAGATAAGCGAAAAAAGAAGACGCCTACCTCAACATGCAACACCACCTAGGGAAAAGCACGAAGAAGAAGAAGAAGAAGAAGAAGAAGAGGAAGAAGTAATAAACGAGGCGGAAGAAGGAGAAGTCCCCGTGAAAGCGAAGATAATGAAGACGAATTTCACGATGCATAAGACAGTGTCGCACCTCAAGAATCACGAGCACTGCAGGAAGAAGACCCGTCGCACGAACAGTGGCTAGCTAAGATAGATAAGTACATCGCATCTATAAATGCTAGCAATAATCAGAACAACCGGTATCAGGAGAGTTGTATATCTCTAAGGGAGCTTTGGAGATGACACAAAGATGAGCTGGATGAGTTGGAACAACGTCTAAACAACTTTATAAGCGGTCACCTTGTCGAGCTGCTGATTGGTGCGCCTACGAAAGCTTCTGGAGCCCGACAATCTAACAGAGCAGCTCACCCAAGGCGAAACAACGCAAGACCGGGACGAACGTCGGCGAACCAGTCTGTTTGCCCGAGGCTCACCCGAGTATATTATCTCTGAATAAAACGATTTCAAGGGTGCGGGAGAACTCTTTCTTGAATTACTAAGCCTAGGCGTCATCTTATGATTTGAAATTCGAACTGGAGACTAATTGAGTTATCCCCCCTCGATTGAGCCATAAATCAACCCGATTGATGCCGTAATTGCTGAGAAAAAACTTTGCACGGGCAAAATTATGCGATGATCGGAGTGGGCGTGCTTGTATGTATACGACACATAGAAAGGCCTCGTGGAGCTGGCGTTTTTCTGATTGGCCGCAACTGACAACATATCCCTCTGTTCCCATTCGATAAAAAGTTTTGGTTACGAGTAACACGAATATTACTAATACGTCTTCATATGTATGTGTCCTTTGATTTCGCGGATATACAGAAACGTTCGAAAATCGGAAATCGGGAAAAGAGTTCAAGAGACTCGGCAGAGTCTCGAGTTCAAGTGTCGACGAAAGAAAAGTGCGAAGACGTTAGAAAAAAAAGTCAACGTCAGTGGATGACGAAAAAGTGTTAGGTCAAGAGACTCGTCAAGAGTGTTGTAATAGTGTGTGTAGTGCGGGGTTGAGTGCGGTTCCTATCTATATCGCTAAAGTGTCAGCTGTTACAGCTGCAATATCTATATCTCTAATGTGTCAGCTGTCAAAGCTGCAAATTTATATTCAAGTGTTGACAAACCGAAAATGCGGAAGTACGTACATGAAAAAAAGTTATTTCGATTCAGTGAACGATTAAAATAATACGTATAAGATCGTGATTTTGGGTGGTCCAATTAATAAGTGATAGAAATTTCGCTCATGTGTCACCTGTACAAGTCGCAAGCTCATATTCCAGTGTCGACAAACAGAAGTGCGAAAACGTAAAAAAAAATATTTTAAAGTTCAGTGATTAACATACAAGTGTTTCAATGAATTGATCTGTGAAAAAATATTAAATAATTTTAAAAAATCCGCGAATTCGTGTAGCTGGATTGAGTGCTATAAAATACATCGAAACATAACCTCAAAGATTCAGTGGCAAACGTTTAAAAAATGTGTGAACTCTCAAATCAATCGTGTTGATGTTTAGATCGTGGAACGCAACGAGATTTTTTTTTCAAGCATGTCCCTCATATTCTTGTCCCACAGCAAGACATATTTTTCGTAAAAGGGAGTGTGTGCGTGATGAGACCTAGTGACCAAAATGTATCTTGTGTTTATTAATAAAAAATTGTAAAAACAAGAAGTGTTGATGGAATGTTTATTTTCAGAAATTTACATGTGACTTTCTTGTGAAATCATGATTTTCAATATTTTTCAGTTGCGGTCTACGAATCAACCAAAAAACTCCCAATATTCTCCACGCTAGGCTAACTTCCTTCGCTTTTCCTTTTAGGCATTCGACTACAGCTTTTCTCATCAACTGGAGTTTCGCTGATTATGTGAACGTTGTATTCAAGGAACATCTTCGCCAACAAGTTTACACATCAAAATGTCAGCAATAATATGATGACATGACTCGGTCAGGCTTGCGCAAAATTGGAGTGAAGCCTCAATTATGGCAAAAAAATCAAGATATTGAATATTTCTTCAATTCTGTAGTGTACATTGTAGCAGAATTGCTATAAATGTTTTTATACAGTATCAACTTCATTCTCCCGGCAATGTTTCTTCTCATAGCATTAAAATTCTCATCGCTGAGATGCAATAAAAGATTGTGTCAAAATGTTTCTCTACTCCGAAGACACCACAGGCTGTAGTATACTGAATTGAGGTTCTTCGCTTTGTCCATTAGGTTTGAATGAAACTGCCAAAGCTGACGCAATGGACCATTTACTATTCTTAATGAATACATTAAAACTATTGTCTCGTTCGCATATTGCTTTTTCTTTTAAGCATTCCACTGCAGCTTTTGCAATCAGCTGAGGTTCCGCTGATTATATATGAGCATTAGATTAAGGATCATCTTCACCAACAAGTTTATAGATCAAATTATCAAAAAATGTAATGGGATTACGCGGTCAGGCCTGCGCAAGATTTTGGTGAAAATTCAATTATGAGAGAAAAATGTGGATATCTAGAGACGCAGCAGCGTCTTAACGCCAAGTATGAAAAAAAAGTGTAAACGACCAAGGCAAGTCGCGCCGCGTATCTATACTCGAGATTCGGCCCTTTTACATTTTAACTCGATCCCATTTAAAAATGCGTCGACCTAGCGAAAATCTAACGCCACTTTAAGTATATAAATCGTATAATCCGATTCCAATGGTGTCATTATTTTTTTCCTACGACCTCTAGAAGTGGGGGAACTCGAAACGTGACGCGATTGAATATTCCTTAAATTCTCTACTGCGCATTGTGGCATTATGACTATAAATGTTTCTCCACAGTTTCAATTTTAGCCTTTCGGGCATGTTTTTCCTAATAATGTTAAGATTCTCATCGCTGAGACGCAACGAAAGTTTATGCCATTTTTTTCTATATCGAAGGCACCGCAGGGTGTAGTAAACTATATTGAGTTTCTTCGCTTTGTCCACATGGTCTGTCAGAAACTGCCAAAGCTGACGCAGTAGGCCATTTACTATTCTTAATGAATAAATTAAAACTATTTTCTCTTTAACATAAGAGATAATAGTTGGTCGATGAAGTGCAACGGCAATGGTATTTTCTGCGCAAATGATTGTCACGAATTTTCATTGTTTAGTGTGAGTATATCTTTTTGTATATTCTTTACTCAAGTTCAATAGTATATTGATTGTCAAAGTTTTCAAAAATCAAATCACCTTTGCCATTAAATATTTCAATGTAAAAATGTATTCTGTGGACAATATACATTTCACTTATCCTAGAAAAAAGAACAAGGAAACAGGCTTGATTTAATCTTGCCATAAACTGAATAAAGAACAGAGTCAAAATTCGAATTGGACATTAGAATTATGCTTTTAAGCAGAAAATAATGATTTAAGCATAAAATGAAAATGAAAATTCATTCATGGTATAGGTATATCAGGTAGCTTAATAGCAGAAACCATAATTTTCTTCAGACCAATGAATGAATTGTTATATCAAAGTTTTTGAAAAACATTCTTCATGGCTGTCTTACAGAATGGAATGGGCACTTTCATCTAGTCATCATTTATTCAAGCTGATAGGGAAACTTCGTGTTATTCAATATAAATGAACCCAAAGTATTGCAAAAGGTAGCATGTTCAGAAGGAGAAATCTTGATTTGCGCCAGCTGGTCAAGGCAATTTTATAATCAGTTTGGCTAAAAATGGTTGACCGCAGCGCTGAATGTCTCTTATATTTCAAATACAGTTTTTTTATATTTTTTATCGATTTCTTATTCATGTTATAATTCTTTGCGGGTACATGACATTTCTTATTCCTCTTGCATAACTGCAAGTTACAATTATAGAACTTCGTAAAGTGACTTGTGTGCAAAGTATTTTCACTTTTCATTTCCGTGACACTAAGGATTGAATAGTTTGTCAAAAATGTATCGAATTTCTTAGTATACTGCAGAAGACGCAAGGTATTAAACTAAAATGAATTTTTTTGAATGAATTTATGCACTTTTTTGTAAAAGCTGTACTAAGTTCGTTCGTTTTTTCTTTATAGCATTGCATTTTCATATTCAATATTGAGCTGGGGTTTTACTGATTATGTAACCGTAGATATTCGAAAATTATCTGTAATCATGTAAAAATCGTAGGATTCGGATCTGTTCAGAAAAAGAAGTTATGGCCAAAAATCCCTTCCCCGGGGGAAAAACCTTGGACAAGTACATTTGTTGACCCCTTTTTCCATTTGTTGTCACAGAAAAGAACTTCCCAAAACAGGGCAAAAATTTTGAAAATTTGGCAAGATCGAGCAAGGAAAAACAAGATTGATTCTATAAAATTCTTTGGAAGGAACTTCACTCCAAATGACAAATACAGATGAAAAACTTGATATATTTTTATCGAAATCCCAAGAAAAATAGCAACAATTTCCATCGTGAGTGTCCGGTCAAAGAATAAAGTCTGCAACCAAATGATCAATTTGCGCATTAAAAAAAAATCGCGTTACAAACATCAAATGGAAACGCCAGTGATTTAAGTTCAGCACTAAAATTTATAATATCAATAACAGAACTAGTATTTTATTGTCACTTAAGGATGGAGTATTGAGAAAAAAAATTAGTTGTGCATTAAAAAGTCACCAAAATGTACGAATATAAATATCGGGCAGAAGAACAGAGTCCAGAAAGAAAATCGAAATGAGAATGAATTTGAAAAAAAAAATTCAAACGAAAAAAAAAGATTGGAAGAAACATTTCGGTCGAAGTGCTTGACGAGTTTTTTTGCATAGCTTGGATCACATAATGTATTTCTCATGGTTACGGGCTCGCCAAGTACTTACTCCGAATTTTTTTTTTAATCCATTTTCTTTTCGTTTGAAATTTTTTTTTCAAGTTTTATTCTCACTCCGATTTTTTTTCTGGATTCTGTTGAAGCTTTTCACTACAAAAATCGTGAAATACAGCTGATAACGGTCAAACGCATAACTCCCGGCTTTTGCCTGTACGGGTAGTCGGGAGTTGAAAACAGAATATTGCAATATTGTGAACAACTAAAATGAAAGTTAATCATGGTGAATAATAGCTTCTATTATCTGATGTCACATGAGTGGAGTTTAGAGTAGATACTAAAATCATTAAAATGAATCCACGATGTTATAATGCAAATACGTGAAAACTCCAGGTTTTGAAGGTGTTGAGAAAAACGAAATGATATCCTGGCCCAGATCCCCTCCCCGGGGAAAAAAGCCTGGACAAGCACATTTGTTGGTGACCCCTGTTTGAATCTGTTTTCAAAGAAAAATCTACACAACAAAAATTTACTCCCCACAAAAAATTCAAGCCCCTAAAAAACTCTTATAAATACGAATAAAGGAAAAAGTAAAGTAAAGGAAAGAGTGAAGAAACCCAAAAAATCACTGCAGAACAACTAACCTCGAAAAATCTTAAGCCCAAAAGTAAAAAATAAAGGATAGAGAGAAATCCCAAAAAAAATGCTCTCAAAAAAATTCTAAAAGACCGAAGAAAATACAATAAAATATAAATCACCTAAAAAAAAACTCTCCAGAACGACTCCCGTCAAAAAACTTGAAACCTTCAAAAAATTATAGAATGGAGAAGAACCCAAAAAAATATCCTCTTAAAAAATTCGAAGAGACTGAAGAAAATACAAGGAAATGTAGAAATGGTACAAAAATAATTATAATAATAAAAGTCCATGATTTCGTTCAACACTAAAAAATTTCATATCAATAAAAGGACAAGTAGCCTATTGATGTCTGAAAATCAATTAACGAGAAATAAGAAAATCCTCCCAAAAAGACATGTCTCAAAAAATAATAATAAAAGTCCATGATTTCCGTTTAGCACTAATATTTCTTATATCAATAAAAGGACAAGTATTTCATTCACGTCGGATAATTGAGTAACCAGAAATACGAAGAAATCAGTTGTCGCTAGAAAAGAGTTGCTAAGTTACAAAAATAGATTTGAAACGAAACAATCAACATGTCATTTACGTAGAGGATTGTAATTTACAATATCAATACTCGGACAAGCATTTCAATGGTATTTATTAAAATTTACAATATTAAACTTGTACAAAAGTTTTAATGGTATTTAATTAGTTATACATGCCCCATAAATTTTCGGACACGCGATTCTCTCACTTTGTTCCCCCGTTTGAAATAGAAAGCCCCCTCGGATTTTCAGAAGTGAAATTTTTCAATATCGTTCCACGACCATACCGTTCCAAGATCGGAATTGAACCGCACGTTGAGCGTATGCGTATGCGCACAGAGTACTTGTCCAGCCCATAACTTTTTATGCAAATTGCTCATTTGAACAAAAGTCCGCAAATAAATCGATATAAAAAATTGAAATTCACATCAATTGTTAATTTCTCATCAACATCCAATTTTGATTAAGATTATTAAATGTTATTATTATTGAGATTGAAGATTGAAGTATCATTGAGAGTTAAATAAGAATTAATTATTAATGACCGGGATACATCTAGTCTGCAAATGAACCTACATAAAAAATAAAAATTGAAATCGATTTTTAATTTCTTATTCACATTCAATGTTGATTCAAATTATTAAGTGTTATTGTTAATCAGAATGAAGATCAAAGTATAATTGAGTGCTAAATAAGAATTAATTCCTAAAGACCAGGATAAACAGGTTTGCTTATCCCAAAATGCAACGACCATAGTTTGAATGATAAGGAACTTCATGAACAGTCATTCTCGAATCATAACTGAGTTTTGGAACCAACCATATTTATGAATAAATATTATTCAGTATGACGTTCTTTCGATCAAACTTCCGAAAGGGCAATATCATATTATGAAATAAATTATTAAAGACGTTATGAAGGAAGCATGAAACGATTTGAAATATATATATTGAAACGTTTCGATATTTGGACCCCCCCGAATCCAAATATCGAGACTTAGGATTTTTTAGATCCTCTTCTCTCTCGTAGGAGAGGTTACTGTGCAGGTTCGTGCACAGACCGGCGGGTCTTGCCTGGAGTGGGAATCACCTTCCGATTTCCTCACCTTGCGATCCGAGGAGATAACTCGAACTCGACATTCAAGAATGAATACTCTCATCCAGTGATAGGATGGACAAAAACGTGAGCAACTGTGCTCAAGAGTCTATCTATCGTGACGCATTTGCGTCACTGTACTTTTAAAGTACGGTAGACTAATGACGTATGTCGTTAAAAATGCTCCGTATAACTTGTGATTGATTCATTTTTGGTAAGGGATAGGAGAAGGAAATTGGGAACGGTCGGGACCTTATAGGCGTACGGGGGATACGTCGCGTTTGCGAGAGCGTTCCACCCGTAGCCCTCTGACGGATTTCTGCCGCACCAGAAATCCGGCCAGGGTATAAGGCCGTCCCGTTACAATATATATATATGGGCGCATCCATTACTTTTCGACCAAACCCTGCGGAGTCGGGGCGGCGATTTCGCTGCCGATTTTTTTTACGAAATTAGGTTGTAACAAAAAACGATCATGAAAATTTGAAGTTAATATAACGAAATCTGCAAGCTAGAGAAATTTTTAAAATTTTTAAAAAGTCGATATTTTCGTCATTTTTACGATTTTTTCACGCAAGCTTTATGGAGCTTAAATACTCAAATGAAACGGCATTCCCCTCGTGTGAGCTTGTATTTTTGAGGAAAAAATAGTCTCCCATTCTGAACCAAAGTCCGGTTTAATGAAGACCCTTTTCCTGAGCTACTATTTTAGCAAAATTTTGCGTGCACTTCAAACGCTGCCAGGTCAAGAATTTTCCTAGTAGACGACCAATCGATGGCTTAAATTTTTCGTCTAGGTTCGTTCTATCACGATCAACACTTATTTTTATAAATGACCACGTTCTTTTTTATATACGACGTCTCAAAACCGACTCATTTCTGGAAAATCGCTATTTTCAGATAGCTGTAACTTTTTTCTATCAAATCGAAATCGTTTGAAATTTTCCCAGAATACACTTTAATCTATCCCCAAGGAACGCTGAAAATTTCAAGTTTGGTCGCGAAGTGACTAGCGAGCTGTGAATTTTCTAAACGTTCGATTTTTCGACATAATATTTCATATTTTATGTCATTATCGATGGCATTTTGAATGGCGCCTAAAATATTAACACTTATCTAATATTAAATCGAATGTAGAAAAACATGAAACGTTTGCAAAATTATATACGAACGTGAAGTTATGAAAATTCGGCTTCCATCCCTATCATTCTCACCTCCGTATAAAACACTTACGCTGCAGGAGAAGGATAGTAAGTGATATAAAACCAGAAATACGTTTCCATTTTGTTTTTTATCATTCGAATTTGAATATTTTTTCATCTTTGTGAAATGAAGTTATGCTCATTTGAATACTTTGTTCGTCAATGGGGATGTAACAATGATGGAGTCTTGTATCATTGATGGTCGCAGCGCTGTCAAATCGTTTTTTCAAATGTTTTCGACTCTGTTGTACATCGATATCAGGGACCGAAATGGCTCTGTAAATATTGAATATTATTTTTTTAAGATGCAACAAAATGTATATGAATTGGTATTGAAATTTTACTATTGACAGCGCTACGACCATCAAGGATACAAGACTCCATCATTGTTACATCCCCATTGACGAAGAAAGTATTCAAATGAGCATTACTTCATTTTACAAAGATAAAAATATATTCAAATTCGAATGATAAAATACAAAATGGAAACTTATTTCTGGTTTTATATCACTTATTATCCTTCTCCTGCAGTCTAAGTGTTTTTTACGGAGGTGAGAATGATAGGGATAGAAGCCGAATTCTCATAACTTTACGTTCGTATATAATTTTAAAAACGTTTCATGTTTTTCTACATTCGATTTAATATCAGATAAATGTTAATATTTTACGCGCCATTCAAAATGCCATCGATAATGACATAAAATATGAAATATTATGTCGAAAAATCGAACGTTTAGAAAATTCACAGCCCGCTAGTCACTTCGCGACCAAACTTGAAATTTTCAGCGTTCCTTGGGGATAGATTAAAGTGTATTCTGGGAAAATTTCAAACGATTTCGATTTGATAGAAAAAAATTATAGCTATCTGAAAATAGCGATTTTCCAGAAATGAGTCGGTTTTGAGACGCCGTATATAAAAAAGAACGTCGTAATTTATAAAAATAAGTGTAGATCGTGATGGAATGAACCTAGACGAAAAATTTAAGCCATCGATTGGTCGTCTACTAGGAAAATTCTTGACCTGGCAGCGTTTGAAGTGCACTCAAAATTTTGCTAAAATAGTAGCTCAGGAAAAGGGTCTTCATTAAACCGGACTTTGGTTCAGAATGGGAGACTATTTTTTTCTCAAAAATACAAGCTCTGACGAGGGGAATGCCGTTTCATTTGAGTATTTAAGCTCCATGAAGTTTGCGTAAAAAAATCGTAAAAATGACGAAAATATCGACATTTTAAAATTTTCAAAAATTTCTCTAGCTTGCAGAATTCGTTATATTAACTTTAAATTTTCAGGATCGTTTTTTGTTACAACCTAATTTCGTAAAAAAAATCGGCAGCCAATTCGCCGCCCCGACTCCGCAGGGTTTGGTCGAAAAGTAATGGATTCGCCCATATATATATTAGGGTGCTTCAAAAAAAGTCGACTTTTTTTTTCTCGGCGGTGCAAGGAAATCTTTTAGTACTACATGAAAAAGTAATTCTCCCAAAATTTGGGTCTTCTAAAAAAATGTTTAGAGGTCGCGCAAATGACTTTTATATATTTTAACTAAAATCATGATTTAATAATGTTTATTTTTCGAGGTCATAACAAAAGATGTTGATGCTTAAAACAAAAGTCATTTTCCCAAAATTTGGGTTTTCCAAAAAAAAATTTAGAGGTGCCGCAAACGACTTTTAGACATTTTTTTCTAATTTTGGCTTATAACCATGAAATAAAAGTGTCAATTTTTCCTTGTCGCAACAAAATATGCACAACCAAACATGCAAAATAAAACTCGATGAACAAAAATTTCATTTTCTCACAATTTAGGTTTTTTTTTTTTAATCTAGAGGTCGCTCCAGTGGTTCCTTGGATTTTTTGCATTCCGGCTGCAACATAAAAATATTGTTGAAAAATATATATATATATATCAAACAACTAAACAACAATTGCAGAACAGTTTTGCAAACAACCGCACTGCAATCGCGTTAATAGCGCCACTGTTTGTTTTACGAACAGCCCAAGCTCCCCAGCATACAAATTGACGAATAGTTGTCCAAACACTGGCGCTGCTATCGCGTCGACAGCGCCACTACTTGTTCCGGTGTCATCTCAAACAATTACATATATTATATGTGAATTCTAATGAACTGAAGGTCAGTACTAACAAAGTTTAAAAATGAGTGCGTGTGTTTCCTACGAGGAAACGTTAGAAGATTTGGTCGGGGCGGAAATAGAAAGTCTTGTCGACCGTACGTTGCCCACCAACCGAGATGTGTTGAGGTTATTTTTTTACAAACATAACACTCTGAAACTAACGATTCGGCAGAGTGCTAACAAAGTGATTGAAGAGATAATAAATATTTGGAGTCAGAGTGCAATCCCAACCAACAATAACCGGACAGGTGTTCTAAAGCTCGAGAAGCTTTATAAAGAGTGGACAATGTTGAAGAAAAATGCAACACGAACATATGAGTCAGATTTTTTGAAGCGGAAAACCTTCGAAAAAAAGTTGGACGGTCTATTCGATCTTTCAAGGAAAAATATTGAAGATGCACTGACCGATCAACAAAGAAGTTTTTTGAACGATCAACGCACGGATCGTTCTCAATCGATGTCGTTGACTTTTGGAGTTTTCAATAAACATAATGAGGATATATTGATGAAAATGGACAACGAAACCGGTAATTGAAATCTGAAAAAATTCCATATTTATCAATGTCTATTAAAAAATCCATTTTTAATGAATTCACTAACCCTTTGAGGCACATATTTTGTCTTACTTCGAATTTAGCGTACATGGTTTCAAATCTGCACTCAAGAATGGAAAATACAAAATGGATGATCCAATATGGCGGACCTAAATTAAAGGAATTGATCGATTGTAATGGATTGATAATTGAATACGTTGAACCCAAGAATTTAACCCTTTCGCAGTGTAGCGAAAAAACTTTTTATCCCAAATCTATGCTGAAATTTATTTCCAAAAATACATCAAAATTTGGCTGATAGATTTTCGGGGTTGCTGAATCCGAATCTGAAGTTAGATTTTCAAAATTCAAGATGTCGGATCCAATATGGCGGATCGAAAAATCAAAATATCATTTTTTCTAAATAACAGCTGACGTTCGGGGGTTTTTAGGATCACTGAATCCGATTTCGAAGTCAGATTCCGAAAATTCAAAACAGCGGATTCAATATGGCGGATCAAAAAATGAATATATTATTTTTTCTAAATGAAAGCTGTGACGCTGTTTTTGGGGTCGCCGAATCTGAATTCGAAGTCGTATTTTAAAAATTGAAAATAGCGGATCAAAT
>JACEOJ010005848.1:0-10596 GCA_013761285.1 Campoletis sonorensis | reverse complement strand
ATCCAGAAAATCACGATAGATGGCGCCACTGGCTCGAAGGAATGGTTGATGGTGATCCAGATAGATGGCGCTACGAGTCCAGGACTAAGAACGAACAAGACCGATGAACAAGCAAAACCAATGCCGAGATTGTGAGGTTAGGAAATCCGTCACATCCAAAAAATAGAGAAAGTTCCATGCAGTGAGGAAAAAGTGCCAATTTCAATAGTACTGTTGAAAGAGGCAGAAAAGGGCATGCCAAAAACCTGGAATCAAAACGGCCCGAAGGCAGAAAGCGGCAGAAATCGGTTCTAAAGAAGAGGCGAGACAGCACACCACAGGCAGTACTTACAGAGCCAGAGAGAGAGATTGATTGATTGATTGATTGATAAGGTTTATTGGTGCCCTAGCAGTGCTAAGGGGCACATTTACAAAGCCAACGATACATGGATATAAAGCCAAGTATCGCTAAGATTAAGCAGAAAATGGAGAGTACAATATAGAAAGACGCAATAGAGTGAATACAGATTGAAAAAAGCGCATAAAATTAGAGTATAAAGGTAATTACAGTGCAATTCGAGTATAAGTAATGGCGATGGTAGAAAATAGAATAAAGCGTAGAAGTTTGAGCAAAGTAGTTTAACACAGGTGCAGACGATAAGAACACGCAGAGCCAGGTACAGTACGCATACAGCAGTGTGAAAAGGGTGAAAGCAATTCGACTCAGTCAGCCCGCTCCTTGTCAAACAGATACCTAAAGAGCGCTGGTTTAAAAGACGCGAGTGTATCGAGACGTTGCAATGACAGGGGAAGTGAATGCCAAAAGTAGATCCCAGACAGCACGAAGGACTTGCGAAGTGTCGTAGTACGATGGCCAGGAATAAAAAAGGTGTTCGGAACGACTTGTCGTGAGGGGCGAAGTGAGTCAGGCGCAGGGGTAAACAATTCTGCAATGTAAGAAGGGGCCGAGCCACGCAGTACTTTGAAAACACCGATGCCCAGAAAATAAAGACGCCGCGATTTGACACTTAGCCAGCATAATTCGCGTCTGTAAGGAGAAATGTGCACATCCCTCCGGAGGTCAAATATGAAGCGAATGGCGAAATTTACTAGGCGCTGTAGCGCCAGTTCCTGCTCATCAGTGAGATCGACGAAGACAAGACAACAGTAATCAATTATGGGGAGAATCAAGGATGAGACGAGGATAATGCGCAGTTTCCTGGAAAGAGTATTGCGACGGTATTTGAGTTTGAACAGGGTGAAGTGGACGCGCTTGGAAATGGATAGGATGTGTTTGTGCCAGGAAAGGTTGGAGGACATCGTCACGCCGAGATTGCGCGCTTCATTAACGTAAGGCAAAGATATGTTGTTTATCGTGATCGGGGGAAGATGCGCGAAATTGATGCGATTTATGAATGTTCCAGTGCCCAGAATCATTATTTTGGATTTAGAAAGATTTAGTTTCAGTTCATTACATTCAGCGAAATGTGCAATGGTTTCGACATCGCAACTAATTTTGGCGATTGCCTCAGGAAGGAGCGAGGGGGGGCAACTTAGGTAGATTTGCAGATCATCAGCAAATATGAGATGCTGCGAATACTTGAGATTGTCCCCAATGTCGTTAATAAAAAGCAAGAAGAGCAGGGGACCGAGCACCGATCCTTGGGGCACACCAGTGGTTGTGCTTAGCCAATCAGAACACTGCCCGGCACCATCTGTCACTGTTTGCATCCTGCCAGTTAAGTAGGAATAAACCCAATGCAAAGATTTATCACCAAAACCGAATGAGCGCAGTTTAGAAAGAAGAATAGAGTGGGAAACAAGATCGAAGGCTTTACTAAAATCGAAAAGCACAAGAAGAGTGACTTTCCGCTCGTCGACAGCTTGTCGAATATCGTGGCAGACGCGCAGCAAAGCAGTTTGGGTACTGTATCCTTTGCGGAAGCCTGATTGTCGAGGATCGATTAGGTTATTAGCGTTGATGTAGGCAGTGATTTGGTTGTGAGCAATGCGTTCGAGCAGTTTTGAAATAGCAGGCAAGCTGGCAATGGGGCGACAGTCGGAAATTGACTTAGGTGGGTTCAATTTTAGCAATGGTCTTATATATGCGCGTTTCCAGGCAGTCGGGAAATAGGCAGAATCGAACGATGCGTTAAAAAGTTTTAAGAGCAACGGGATTAAGATGGGAAGTGCAGAGGTAAGAGCAAAAGCAGAAATCCCATCGGGACCAGCTGCGAGAGACGATGATGACGAGTTACTGATAACGGACGTTAGACTCTCGGCAGTGACTAGGGAGAACTCGAAGGGTGCACGGTCAGGACTCAGAGGCGCAATATTACGTTGGAAGGAGTCGAAGTCGACGTGAGGAGCAGAACTTGATATATCAGCAAAGAATGTATTCAGGTCATTTACAGTAAAATAATTAGAGCAGGAAGCAGTTATTGATTTGGCAAGACCGAGGCCCCTGAGCTCTGACCAGACGCGTGATGGATCGGTAAGGCCAGCTAGTCTCCTCACACAGTACTCATCCTTCGCCTGTCTGAGATCGAGTGTTAGTTTGTCTCTATATTCTCTATAAGTCGCAAGGCTGCGCGGGTTACCGGATCGAACAGCTTTCTTATAAAGTGAATTCTTAGTCTTAATGCGCTGCTTAAAATCGTTGGAAAACCACGGGACGCGGGGTTTCGATGCACTAAAAGTACGGAGGGGGGCAAGTGAGTCGAACACTGAAATGACTGCAGTGGTAATGTTGCTCACAAAGTTATCAATGGCGCTAGCCGATGCATTTTCAATTGTCAACGAGTTAACCGATGGTGAGAGCAGGTTACAGAAAGTTGTCGCGTTGAATTGCTTGGTGCAGCGCCGGGTTATAGTTCGAATAGGTCGAGCGTTACATTCAAAGGCATACTCTAGTTCAATTAAATCGTGACCTGCGATGAACGGAGTCTCGCTTTTCGTGAACCGACGTAGCTTGTCGGCGGTGTCGATGAGAAAGACGTCGAGCCACGAGTGAGAGGAGGACGTATGAAAAGTCGCCTCTGATTGTACTAAATGGAGAGAATGCGCAAAAGCAAGATCCCTGAGCGAGGAGGATTCAGGGTTTTGTGAGAGAAGATTGCTGTTTAAATCTCCTGTTAATATAAGATTTTTGTAGGTGGGCAAGTATTGCATTAGGGTGGCGAAGAAGCCATTGAGGAAGTGGCCTTTAGGACGCCGATACAGTACAACGAAAAGCAGTGGGTCACCCGGAGAGGAGCGCAATTCGAGCATTATAAATTCAGGTTCATTGAGTGAGACATTCGGAGATAATTCTAGTAATTTTATATTTAGCGAGTTGTGCAGATAAACAGCTACTCCACCGCCACGACTACAGTCACGATCATTACGAATTAGGTTATAATTATCGAGTTTAACAAGACTGTCAGGAACTCGAGAATGTAGCCAAGTTTCGGTTATGGCAATGACGTGAAAGAACTGACCATTACCGATGAAGTGAGATGTGAATTGATCAAAATGAGCTAGTAAAGAGTTGGCGTTAAAGTGGGCAACAGTGATGGCTTGTGTGTTGCAGGAAACGGGGGTAGCTGAGATAGTCGCATTTGATAGATTGTGAGTACTGTGCCTGGTCGGTGGTAGTCAGATGATATGATCGAGATCAGCCTCGGAGCAGATCATTATTGGGGGAGAGCTATAGGTCTTGCGAGCGTAAATAATTCCGGATTGAGTAAAGCAGGTCCTCCAGCCCTTCTCAGTAACACGAGCCCTAGCACGCTTCCGAAGAGTATAAATGTGTGATGGGAGGTGATCGTTGACGTAGATCGGGCCTTGGTTGGGAAGGTCGAATACTTCCCCAACCGTTAAGCGTTTCTTGGCACGTTTCTTACTAAGTAGCTGTTCACGAACAATCGGGGATTTGAGTGTCACTATGAATGATTTTGTAGATTGGCTAGGCACGGCGTTTGAGCCCGCAGAAGCATGGTCATTGTTAAGAGGAGCAGCCTTAGGTGGTAAAATTCTTATATCGGTTACATCGTTAATAAAATCGGGTGACTCGAGCGCAGTGAAGACCTTCTGGACAATGCTCTTCGGAGAATCGTCAAGATCAGCGGGAATTCCAGAGATACTGAGCTCAGCGTGAAGGATAGCAGACTGAAGACACGAAGCGATATTTTCGACTTTAGAATTTACAGAGGCAATCTCCTGAGACGATCTGGCATCAAGTTCAATAATTTTATCAAGCACTTCAGTTTGAGAAGAATCAAGTAGTTCAACCTTGCGTCTCAAGTCCGCCATTCCCTCCACAAGCCCATTCATAGTTCCATTCATGTTATTTATGGTGAGGGTGAGGGTTTGTAATTGGCTGAGTACCATGTCCATTTTGTCAGTGCTCGCAGGCACAGGCGTAGGCATCGTCGTGTTAAGCGTGCTATGCGACATGTTCTGGGGAGGTGAAGAGTCAGGCGTGCGCGGAGTGAGAAGTGAACGCTGAAGAGCACAGTTGCCACAGCGGAAAGTATTAGAATCAATGAGCTCACGGCCATCGTAGCCAAATTTACGAACAGCACAGTCGGTGTGATAAAACTCTCCACAGTCACCAGAACACGTCAAAAAAGCTTCTGTCCTCTTACACAATCGTTTACAAACAATGCAGCGAGTCATAATCCTCTCGCGCGCGCAGTTGCAGCTGGGGAGAAAACAGTGAGTGTAAACAGGCAGAACTACAGTGCAATGACAGCTCAGGAAAGTACGTCGGCGCTCGGGCAACTTCGGATACAAATGAACCAATCAGATTAGTGTAGTATTAGAGCTCACGCCGAGCAGTCGATAGCGAGTCTATAATATGGCTAATATAGTTACGGAGAGAGGACAGAAGCGAGCAGAGCAGTATCGGCTAAGTCCGTCAGTTATCGGGATCGCGCGGACGCAGATGCTGACGCAGAGCCAATCAAATCACAGCAGATTGAGAGCTCGTACCGAGCGGTCGATGGCAGATCGATGACGAGCGACGTGTAGTGGTGGGGCGAAGGCGATACTGTGACAGCTCGGGTGTCTCCGGCAGTGGTCGGACCGACTCGGGGTGTACGAAAAGTGCTCACTAGTGTGTAATTAAGGTACAATACTTGTAGTAGACAGAGAGAGAGAGAGAGAGAGAGAGAGAGAGAGAGAGAGAGAGAGAGAGAGAGAGCGAGAGAGAGAGAGAGAGAGAGAGAGAGAGAGAGAGAGAGAGAGAGAGAGAGAGAGAGAGAGAGAGAGAGAGAGAGAGAGAGAGAGAGAGAGGGAGAGAGAGAGAGAGAGAGAGAGAGAGAGAGAGAGAGAGAGAGAGAGATTGATTGATTGATTGATTGATTGATAAGGTTTATCGAGAAATTAAAAATTTATTTGAATTTTTATTTATTCTATAGGTTCATTTGCGGACTAGATGTATCCCAGTCATTCGGATTTTTTATTTATTGAACTCTCAATGATACCTTAATCTTGATTCTTAATAATAATAACACAATAATCTCGATCAACATTAAACGTTGTTGAAAAATTAATTGAAAAATTAATGTCAATTTTCATTTTTTATATAGGTTTATTTGCGGACTTTTGTTTGAATGAGCAATTTGCATAAAAAGTTATGGGCCGGACAAGTACTCTGTGCGCATACGCTCAACGTACGGTGGTGAACGTTTAACAAATTGTTACCAATCCAACAATATTGGTGGCCTCAAGTTATATAACCTGTAGCCCATTTTTGCAATTTCTCCGCGTTGGCTAAAGTTTTTCAATTCCGATAGTGGAACAGTGTTGAAAAATTTCACTGCTGAAAATCCAAGAGGGCCAGATGACTTAGTGATAGGTTGCAAGTCGAGCGTTTGTCTGACTGGAATCATAAAAGTCTTCACCTACGCTGAAAAATAAAAAAAAAGGGGTAAAACGTTTATATTTCAATCTAGGGAACAAAGGGGAAGAATTGCGTGTCCGAAAAATCAAGAGGCATGGATAACTAATTAAATATACAAGGTTAATGTTCTAAATTTTAATAAATACCATTGAAATTCTTGTCCGAGTATTGATATTGTGAATTTTAATCATGTACGTAAATTAAATGTTGACTTTTTTCGTTTTAAATCTATTTTTGTAACCTAGCAACTCTTTTCCAGCAACAACTGATTTCTTCTTATTTCTCGTTACTCAAATCTCAAACATCGATGGAATACTTGTCCTTTTATTGATATGAGAAATTTTAGTGCTGAACGAAAATCATGGACTTTTGTTATTATTTTTTGAGACGTGTCTTTTTGGAAGGATTTTATTTTTTCTCGTTAATTTATTTTCAGACATCAATAGGATACTTGTCCTTTCATTGATATAAAAATGTTTAGTGCTGAACGAATATCATGGACTTTTATTATTAGTATTATTATCATTTTTGTACCATTTCTACGTTTTCTTGTATTTTCTTCAGTTTTTTCGATTTTTTTTTAAGAGGATATTTTCTGGGGTTTCCTCTATTCTCTAATTTTTTGAGGTTTTCCATGTTTTTTGACGGGAGTCGTTCTGGAGAGTTTTTTTTTAGGTGATTTATATGTTATTGTATTTTCTTCGGTCTTTTAGAATTTTTTTAAGAGAATTTTTTTTTTGGATTTCTCTCTATCCTTTATTTTTTATTTTTGGGTTTAAGATTTTTCGAGAGCAGTCGTTCTGCATTGATTTTTTGGGTTTCTTTACTCTTTCCTTTACTTTACTTTTTCCTTTATTGGTATTTATGAGATTTTTTTAGGGGCTTGAATTTTTTGTGGGGAGTAGATTTTTGTTTTCAGATTTTTCTGTGAAAACAGATGGAAACGAGGGTCACCAACAAATGTACTTGTCCAGGCTTTTTTCCCCGGGGAGGGGATTTGGGCCAGGATATCACTCCTTTTTTCTCAACACCTTCAAAACCTGGAGTTTTCACGTATTTGCATTATAACATCGTGAATTCATTTCAATGATTTTGGTATCTACTCTCCACTCCACTCATGTGACATCAGATAATAGAAGCTATTATTCACCATAATTGACTTCTATTTTAGTTGTTCACAATATTGCAATATTCTGTTTTCAACTCCCGACTACCCGTACAGGCAAAAGTCGGGAGTTATTCGTTTGACCGTGATCAGCTGTATTTCACGATTTTTGTAGTAAAAAGCTTCAACAGAATCCATAAAAAAATCGGAGTGAGAATAAAATTGAAAAAAAAAATTTAAACGAAGAGAAAATGGATGTAAAAAATAATTCGGAGTACGTACTTGGCGAGCTCGTAACCATGAGAAATACATTATGTGAATCAAGCTATGCAAAAAAACTCGTCAAGTGCTTCGACCGAAATGTTTTTTTCAATCTTTTTTTTTTCGTTTGAAATTTTTTTTTCAAGTTCATTCTCATTCCGATTTTCTTTCTGGACTCTGTTTTTCTGCCCGATATTGATATTTGTACATTTTGGTGACTTTTTTTAATGCACAACTAATTTTTTTTTTTTCTAAATACTCCATCCTCAAGTGACAATAAAATACTAGTTCTGTTATTGATATTATAAATTTTAGTGCTGAACTTAAATCACTGGCGTTTCCATTTGATATTCGTAACGCATTTTTTTTTTTAATGCGCAAATTGATCGTTCACTTGTAGACTTTATTCTTTGACCGGACACTCACGGAGGGAATTGTTGCTATTTTTCTTGGGATTTTGAAAAAATATATAAAGTTTTTCATTTGTATTTGTCATTTGGAGTGAAGTTCCAAAGAATTTTATAGAATCAATCTTATGTTTCCTCGCTCGATCTTGCCAAATTTTCAAAACTTTTGCCCTGTTTTGGGAAGTTCTTTTCTGTGGCAACAAATGGAAAAAGAGGTCAACAAATGTACTTGTCCAAGGTTTTCCCTCCGGGGAAGGGATTTTTGGCCATAACTTTTTTTTCTGAACAGATCCGAATCCTACGATTTTTACATGATTACAGATAATTTTCGAATATCTACGGTTACCTAATCAGTAAAACCCCAGCTCAATATTGGATATAAAATGCGATGCTATAAAGAAAAAAAGAACGAACTTAGTACAGCTTTTACAAAAAAAGCGTATAAATATTCATTCCAGTTTAATACCTTGCGTCTCCTGCAGTATACTAAGAAATTCGATACATTTTTGAAAAACTATTCAATCCTTAGTGCCACAGAAACGAAAAGTGAAAATACTTTGCACACAAGTCACTTCACGAAGTTGTATAATTGTAAGCAAGAGGAATAAGAAATGTTATGTATCCGCAAAGAATTGTAAGACGAATAAGAAATAGATAAAAAATAAAATAAAACTGTATTTGAAAAATAAGAGACATTCTGCGCTGCGGTTAACCATTTTTAGCCAAACTGATTAGAAAATTGCCTTGACCAGCTGAAGCAAATCAAGATTTCTGCTCCCACGCATGCTACCTTTTGCAATACTTTGGGTTTATTTATATTGAATAACACGAAGTTTCCCCATCAGCTCGAATAAATGATGACTGGATGAAAGTGCACATTCCATTCTGTAAGACAGCCATGAAGAATGTTTTTCAAAAACCTTGATATAAGAATTCATTGATTGGTCTGAAGAAAATTATGGTTTCTCCTGTTAAGCTACCTGATATACCTATACCACGAATGAATTTTCATTTTCATTTTATGCTTAATTTATTATTTTCTGCTTAAAAGCATAATTCTAATGTCCAATTCTAATTTTGACACTCTGTTCTTTATTAAATTTATGGCAAGATTGAATCGAGTCTGTTCCCTTGTTCTTTTTTCTAGGATAAGTGAAATGTATATTGTCCACAGAATACATTTTTACATTGAAATATTTAATGGCAAAGGTGATTTGGTTTTTGAAAACTTTGACAACCAATATACTATTGAACTTGAGCAAAGAATATATACAAAATAATATACTCACACTAAACAATGAAAATTCGTGACAATCATTTGCGCAGAAAATAGCATTGCCGTTGCACTTCATCAACCAACTATTATCTCTTATATTGAAGAGAAAATAGTTTTTATTTATTCATTAAGAATAGTAAATGGCCCACTGCGTCAGCTTCAGCAGTTTCTGACAGACCATTTGGACAAAGCGAAGAAACTCAATATAGTTTAGTACACCCTGCGGTGCCTTCGATATAGAAAAAAATGGCATAAACTTTCATTGCGTCTCATGCAGCGATGAGAATCTTAACATTATTAGGAAAATCATGCCCGGAAGGCTAAAATTGAAACTGAGGAGAAACATTTATAGTTATTCTGCCACAATGCGCAGTGGAGAATTTAAGGAATATTCAATATCCACATTTTTCTCTCATAATTGAATTTTTACAAAAATCTTGCGCAGGTCTGGCCACGTAATCCCATGTCATTTTTTGATATTTTGATCTATAAACATTTTGGTGAAGATGATCCTCAATATAATGCTCATATATCATCAGTGGAACCTCAGCTGATTGCAAAAGCTGCAGTGGAATGCTTAAAAGAAAAAGCAATGTGCGAAAGAGACAATTCTTTTGATGTATTCATTAAAAATAGTAAATGGTCCATTGCGTCAGCTTTGGCAGTTTCATTCAAACCTAATGGACAAAGCAAAGAACCTCAATTCAGTTTACTACAGCCTGCGGTGTCTTCGGAGTAAAGAAAAATGTTGACACAATCTTTTATTGCATCTCAGCGATAAGAATTTTAATGCTATGAGAAAAAACATTGCCGGGAGAATGAAGTTGATACGGTATAAAAACATTTATAGCAATTCTGCTACAATGCACACACTACAGAATTGAAGAAATATTCAATGTCTTGATTTTTTTGTCATAATTGAGGTTTCACTCGAACCTTGCGCAAGCCTGACCGAGTCAGGTCGTCATATTATTGCTGACATTTTGATGTATAAACTTGTTGGCGAACATGTTCCTCGAATACAACGTTCACATAACCAGCGAAACTCCAGTTGATGAGAACAGCTGCATTATTGGAAAGCCTAAAAGGAAAAGCGTAAGAAGATAGCCCAGCGTGTAGAATATTGGGAGTTTGCTGTTTGATTCGTAGACCGCAACTGCGAAAAGTATTGAAAATCCTGATTCCACAAGAATAGTCACATGTAAATTTTTGAAAATAAACATTTCATCAACACTCCTTCTTTTTACAAGTTTTTATCAATGAACAAGATACATTTTGGTAACTGCTCTCATCACGCACATGATTACTTATGAGAAAAAAATGTCTCTTGATTTGGAACACGAACACGAGGGACATGCTTGAACAAAAAACTCGTCGCGTTCCACGATCTAAACATCAACACCATTGATATGAGAGTTCACACATTTTTAGAACGCTTGTCACTGAATTTTTGAGGTTACGTCGCGATGTATTTTCTAGCACTCAGTCCGACTTGACGAATTCACGGCTTCATTGAAGTTATTTTATTTTATCACAAGTCATAAGTGAATAAAACACGTTTTCGTTATTCATTCGACTTCAAAATAACTTTTTTTTACGCTTTTGCACTTTTCGTCTGTTGACACTTACACATAAACTTGCGACTTGTAGCAGCTGACACATCAGCAAAATTCCTATCACT
>JACEOJ010005846.1:262950-342130 GCA_013761285.1 Campoletis sonorensis | reverse complement strand
TTCCTTGAGAAAAATCTCGAGTGGAAAAGTATGCAGTTATGATCGGGGGGCGATTCCGCGTCCGATGATACCTGTCTCTATCCATTATTATTTTTGTCACGAAAAAATGTCTATTTGGTTGGCCTATTTACCATTTTGAGGAGAATAAATTTCTTTTTCCGAATAGATCAATCCTGAAACTTAAATTATTATGATAATAATAATCAATCATAATGTCTTCCCCGATGATTATCATTTGGAAAAATTGTTTAGGTGTTCGTTCAAAGGTGCGCTCAGTGCCATACGATCGAGGCCGGTGGCAAGCACAAGGTCGGTCCCAATCTGCACGGAATGGTCGGCAGAAAAACGGGTCAAGCTGCGGGCTTCTCTTACACGGACGCTAACAAAGCAAAAGGTGAATACGATGTCCTCCAAAATTGTTCAATCATTATTTTTTCAAAATTTAATTTAAGAATGGTCCTTTTTGAGATTACAATGGCCGATATTTGTTGGCCTATTATATTTACATTTCGATCATTGATACGCAGGCATTACTTGGAACAAGGACACGCTCTTTGAATACTTGGAGAACCCGAAGAAGTACATTCCTGGTACAAAGATGGTGTTCGCGGGTTTGAAAAAGCCCCAGGAACGTGCCGACCTTATCGCTTATTTGGAACAAGCCTGCAAGTAAAGAATCAACCAAAAGGAGTCAATACCTAAAGTGATTTCTTCGAAGAAATCACGAAAGAGGAAGAGCAGGAGGATATGAGGCGAGGAGAATGGAACGAGATGGTGGAGCGGACCTCGGAGATCAAGGACGTATCGTACGCGATTTAAAAATGTAGCAAAGTTATCATCTTGGCGCGACGTAAACGCCTCGAAATCTCCGAAAGAAGCTCAATATCTAGCGGTATCATTTATCATCTCACTTATCTTTAAAATAACCACATAACATCCATCCTCATCCTCCGTTCGATCTTGGATCAACTACCGTTGTGAGAAAGAGCCACTCGTGTCCATCATTAGTCCGAATTGTTATTGTTAAACAAATGTAGGCAAAAATTACGTCATAATTTTAAACTCTAAATATTACAAACAAAAAAAAACAATAAATAAGGCGTAAAAAAAAGAATCTACGGGCATGGAAATATCGTCTGGATTCGAAATTTCATGCCTGTACGAAACCTTCAAACCGACGATATTTTTCGATTAGCGTTTGCGGTCGTGAGTCTCCTGGTTGATATTCTGGCCGCAAAATAATGTCGTTATTATTTATTAACAGTGTACAGTATGAAAATGAAACAAAACAAACCTGCATCAATCATCGATATATAATGTGCTATATATGTTGAAAATATGAAAGATGGCAAAAATCACTGAAAATACAAATTCGGCCACAATTCTCAAACGAATCTTTTCTATGTTTTTTCTCCTACTATACCATAGCCTCGATTCTACGCGTATTTTTGTTTCGTCCGATAAGACCAAAAGAGGAAGGATGCGGTCATCGCGGCAGGAAGTCGCACTCGCCTCTAAACCTCTTGTGCAAATTTTATGCCTCGATCATTCAGTCTTAATTCTATATTCGAGCTGTTCTTCATTTCCCTCATTAACTTTTAATTTTTTCGAATTTGGAACAATTAGCGCGATTCCACGGAACAATATCAGTGCTGAATCCAGAGTTCTGGGTTCATGGAAATTTCAAGTGTCGCGTGCTTCCGAATTAACTGATTTGGCAATCTTTAATAAACATTAAAACAGTCATTTAATCATTTTTGGGCGTTCCGAGGAGACCAATTTTTATTTAAAACGTGGGGATACCGACCACTACACTACCGAAGAATTTTTTTAAAACATTCATTTTTCCAAATTTCGTGTTTAATCAGATGTCATTAAATCTGTATAATTAATCGGTGATTTGAATAAGCAGAATGAGCAACAATTCGTACGAGTCACTGAACAATGACAAAGACGAATCGAGCGGCGATGATTCGAGTTTTGCACTGCGAAAAAAGGACAAAAGTTCGCTGAGAATCCGTCTCAATCGTGTCTTCAGTTCAGGGGGTGGATTGAAAAGTCCCAAAAGTCCTGCCGCTTCGTCCTCGAGTCTGACGAATTCTCGGGGCTCGAGTCCAGCCCGTAATAGTCCCTCAACCAAATCACGATACTCCTGGCAATCTACCCATTTTCCTCCCAAAGAATCTCGATCTCCTGTCCGATCGCCTATTTTATCGAGTCCTAATAATAAATTCTTGTCGAGGGATTCGGTGTTTCTGGCGTCTCCACAGAGTCCAGGGAATCTTACAACGTGGCACGAAACCAGGTACGACATGAATGCAACTTTCTTTTTCAAACCAGTTGTCTGCAGAATGAAAAAAAATCACTCGGATGTATGTTTTTATTGTACATGCCTAATACATAATGAGTTCGCTAAATGGTCATGAATCAGCTGCGTTCAATGTTATACTCAAGCTTTGTCCGAATCGTGTACCAATTTTATAACAACTTGGGCATTTTTTTGTAAGGAATTAAAACCCTTTACCGTTATTCTAATGCTTTGTTACACACGCGCGACGACCGGAAATGGGTGAAGATGAAAGAATCATTGAAACCTCGCATTTGTCCTTGTCCTACAGTATTAACCTTGAAAAAGTAGGTCAGGGAGAGTTGGGGTAGTCTCAGGTCAAGAAGAAGATTACTCTCATCCCTTGACAGAGAATGCCTGCATATATATATGTATGTTAATGAAAATATAAGTCGAGAACGGGTCGATGTAGCTCGGATGCTCTCTTTTGATGACAATATCTGCCACCAGGGTTCGCGCCACGTGATTCGGAAGGTTTTCCGATCCCCTCCACAAATGTGCTTAAAATTGAAACGAACAATTTCCTGTGCAAAATTTCAGCTCCATTATTAATACACGGAAAGGACAATAAAAGATTCATTAATCGATCCATTGTTTTCAATTTGAGAGCTCGATGCTTTAATTACACAAAACAAAATTCTTTCATTCCCGACATTTACGAAACTATATATCGCGGTTATCGTGCACGTGGGTCCCTCTGTATTTTCTGCGCCCCGCGGGACTGCGATCGTCATCGCTCTCATATATACATATATATAAGCGTCAACTCGTGTTTTTTTTTACGTAAACGTAAAGAGTGAAACGACAACGATTTATCGCGCTCTCTCGCGCTTGTTGGAGCTTTCGTCGATCCAAATGCACCTCCGCCAACTAGCACACTCGTCGGTTCGTCGTCAGAACGCTTTGCGCCTTCGAACTGTGCGTTACGTGTGCGCGCGCGACTGTTTACATTAACTTTTTTTGCTCTCGCGACTATACGGACTCGTGAAAAATCGCTTGTCTCATTTCTCTCGCGGACTCGTGACACATTCATAAATTGCCAGGTAAGTTCATGTCAATATTTATTCATTATGGTGATAAATACCGTAAATTTTGGTCTTTTATTTTATTTTTTTTATAAATATATTAATACCGTTTTCAAATGTTCTGAAATTGGGTATGTTTATGCGATTATTCAAAACAATAAGACATTTTCCTTCATTGATAAAATACGTTGACACGTGCGATTTTTTCTGCATTCCCGCATCTTTGTTGTTATTGTCAGTGCGGTTCGAAGGTTAGGTTTTTTCTTCCTCAACGAACTTGGACTCATCCCTTTTTCTCCAATACGTACAAATGTGTATATATATATTCATGACAATGCAGTAAAAAGCCTTGAATCGGCTTTTCGAGTGTCGATCTACTTGCAAAAGCATATCTTACTCGTTTCTTTTTATAAGCTCGTGTTTACTGACATTTAACAAAGATTTATTGATTATCCTAAATCAATACCGTACATGTGTATTATTTATATATAATTTGATGTCGATAAGGTTGTGTCGTTTTATTAATCCTTGAAAACATCAATCTAATAAAAATGATAATAATAATTTAATTTAAATATTAGAGCAACTATGTTAAATTGAAAAGAGTGTAACGAAATTAAATTCTCCAAAGTTCACATTGTACAATGTACAGAATAAAAATTCATGTAAAATCAAGGAAAATTATCGTGACTGTGTAAGCACGTAGATAAACACGAATTCAAAAGTACACACCTGCCGTCTTTTAGCTTTTTCTTACAATCTTCGGGTCACAATGAATTTCTTGAAATGCTCGCGAGCACTGCTGTCGTACGCACGGAGATCAGTGAACTCTGCATTTTTTCCTTATGGAAAGAGGAAACTGAAAAAAAAACGACCGCTCATAGGGACAAAAAAAAAGTGCAGCGTTTTCGTTCGAAATGTCGTGCACATATGAATGGACATAAAATGCATGTTTTGTCGGTTGTCGGACCGTACAATAGGATTTCTTCATTATAAACAGAAAGGTGAGGGTCCGTTTGGATCATCGAATTAACAAGTAGGTCTAGGGAATCAGCTGTGGGCTTCGATGTCAAAGTGACGCGTGCGCAACATTACTAAACGAATTAATCAAAATTTTCGATGAAATGTAAGATTCCAAAAAATGTTGATTTTTCAACCATTTACGAACAAAAATATTGTTGAAATATTTATAGTACAAAAATACACACGGGTACAAAAATAATAATATCGAAAAGAAAACAATACACACTTGACAAAGAATAATATCGAGTTGCACTTGGTGCACAGTTCAACTCCTACGCGCTTCCCACGTCTCATTGGATAACGTTATTCATTTATAAAAATCGAGAATGAAAGGACTTTTGTTAAATGAATTGGACGTGTTTATTTTTAACATCGTGAACCATACATTTTCTTCCGGTCCAATGATAAAAGCTAACATTACCGTTTGTTACTTCAATAATAATATTTTGGATGTCGGGTCAACAACGTTATAATAAGAGCTTTTAGCCATTACGAACGATGATGAGGAAGAGCCTATGATGCTGACCCTGGTCGGTTTGCGCCGGTTTACAGCGAATATTAATTAAACGCGACGCCCGCCCGACAATTCGTCCCAACGCGTATCAAGAAAAGTGGCAAGATTTCCTTTCAAATTAGACCAAAACATTGAAATTTAGTTCAACATTCTTCTAAGGCAACGATTAAGTTGATTCGATGATGGTGTTGTATTTATTTTCAAGTGATCGATTTTTCATATTCAATTCTCTTATCGGAAATTTCTATTTTGTTCGGCTTTGAAAAATCGAATGTTTATTCTTTATCTTTCAAATCTCACATCGTCGAAACGTCCCGTACAGATTTCTTTAATTTCCGGTAGATCTATACGACTTTGGACCCTTTTAACATTTTATTGATACAAAGGAACGGTCATAATAACGACTATGTAATAGCGATAGTGGTCTGAGTTTTGTGGGCGGATATGTACGTGAGTTTCGTTGTGTGTGTGTTATCGAATATCCCGAAAGTCTACTCCATACTAGTTCTCACTGTTCCCATGGCCCACATTCGCGAGAAACAAGAGACTATCAACGATACATCGTAGTATCAGCTGCTGCACACACGTGCCCTGCCCTTCTCTGGCTCAGCCTCGAAAATCTACGTAATACACGTGTCTCAATATAATAATAAAATTGTTCAATCCAGCCTCCGGTGTATCTTTCAACTTTTTTAACTATTTGAGCAAGCATACAGCATTGATTAAAAATTATATTCCATTATTGACGTTCGTAATGAGGTTGGACAATTTTTGTCCAGAAAAAAACGTTATTATACGCGATTTTAGATGAAATTGAAGAAATCAAAGGTCGTTCGAATAGCGTAATGACACTTTTGTTCCCCTTCATTGCCGTCAAAATCAACTCAGCTTGTCACGCGATCAAGATTATTATTATTTTTTCCAAAAACAGAATTTCTCCCTTGTGGCCTAAGGAATAATTTGAATTTTATTCGAGCCATCTGGTGTTTGGTTCTCACAGAAAATTTCAAGATTTCAACCGACGCGACTCCAAGTACATCAAAATTTAAATTAGTCTACATTGAATTTAGTTGGTGTTGTGCAAGAGATTTGTGTACTTAATAGCGAACGATTGAAAGGATAGAAAAGTTTATTACTCAATCTTTAACGCGTTAAATCATCCGAAATACGCCCTTCTCACTTTCAATACTCAATCTCGTGTTTAGTGTTACGCACGCACGTGCGAGTGCGTCTCTGTGGTAAGAAAACGACGTAATATGGACCCCGGTGGCCATGACCGAGTTGTTTTACTAATGCCCTCCTTCATGTTCGTCGCGCATGGATAATTGAAATGCCCAAAGAACCACGCGAGATACACACCAGGAAGCCATTGGACATTCAAAAGCACTTTTATTAACTTTTTAATTAAATTTCCACCACAATCTTGGATTATTTTCATTAAATTAATCGTTCACGGTTATTTATCACTGATGAAAATGTCTTCTGTGTCTTATCACCCAAATAATACGAAATTTTACTAATGTGATGAGAAAAGCCTCATTTCAATAATTGTAATTGGAATTTTGACTGAAAATAGAGTTTTTCAATGAATATAAACAAATGAAAAATTCCGGATGTTGCCCCGGTGTGTTTGGCAATTTACAGGATGAAATATTCACCGCAACAGCAGCAGAAGGCGAGAAAGTCCGAGAGTGATTCGATAATGAACGGGACGCCGTCCCGGGATTTGGAAAATTCGAGAAAATCCGGAGGAACAAGGAGCAATTCGTCAGCGACGACTTCGGGGCGAAATACATCAAGATTCTCAATCAGTCGAAGGGGAAACTCGACGGGAATGTTTGCATGGATGCGAGTCTTTCGATTGGCCACGATGCTCCACCAAATCGACTGTTAGATCAAAAATAATAAGAAAAATAACGCTAGAATCTTTAACAGTTCTTCCCCTCCCTTCTCGTGGTTTCTCGACGAATGGATTTTCTTTTCTCACGTGCATATTAATTATGTATACATGTGTCAATAGACTCGGGACTGCGCTACATTTGAAGCTAAAACTTTTCTCGAGTCTTGGAGAACAAAAAATCCATATGACCGACCGAGACGAGAAGAAAACTATTTGAACAAAAAAAAAAGAGAAAGAAATACGTGCACGGCTAACAACGTTCTCTTGCTCCGACGTAGCCGGAGGTTAAACTCCGATCCACTCATCTCAAAATTCTACCTTTCTTATTCTTTCGGTCGAAAATGTCAAAGTAGATGATTGCGCGAACCATTCGCTCTTCCTTTTAACACAATACTTTTTTAACCTCCTACTCGATATACTTTGAAAGAGAAAATTTTTTCCTTATTTTTCATAATAACAACCGTCATCATGAAAAATAAATAATTCATGGCGCTCAAAGAATCAAAACGAATGAGTTGATGCCTCCCTCGTAATACCACGCAAAATCGATGACTGAAATTGAAAATAACACGAATTTACGAAGCGAGAAAAATTCTACGGAAAGATGTTCCACGTTCAATTTCGAGCTTTCCCTTTTCCGCAGCTGTTTTTATTTCGATTTATGAATAATCTCCTCGGGGCATCGTTAACAAGAAGAAGAAGAAGAAGAAGAAGCAAACTAGTCGGTTTATCCTTATTCCCTCGCGTCTCCCACCCGCTCGCGCAATCTCAGTGTTTTCCTTTTTTTTAAGCAAATACGACGAGCATGATGCAATAATTGTTAAACGACGCAACTGAGAGTCCGGTCGAGCGCGCCTGTTTCTTACTCGAAAGCCCCGGAACGTTTTCATTTTATTTTTTATATTGATAAACCCGACGCTCCGGGTGTTTTGACGACGTAACGCATCTAATGATGCAACAATATAATAAAATAATAATAATGGGAGCGCCAGAACCGGACAAAAGTGTCATGAAGTTCGAAACTTGTGAATGTACATCATTTGAAAAATCAAACCGGAAGTAGCCGTGCACGGGATTCAAAGAAACAAGTTTCCTTATGAAAATTAGCTGATTAACATTCCTGGAGGATTTGTCGAAACGAAAATCAGTGGTTCTCAATGATTCATGACATTGAAAAAGCGTTGAATTATTGAGGAGATATTTTTGATTTGCCGATTCGCTGATTAAATTCGCGCATCGAACTACCCGTTCTCGACAAATTCCCTCAAAGCGCAATCACGGCGACGCAAAAACAACTGAGAAAATGAAGCAGTAACTGTTGATGCGTTGGACAAGCAAACACAGATAAAAGCAGTATTTACGGAGAACTTTTCCGATGTTACCTGGTTGAATTATTAGACAAATATATTTTGTGACTACACTCGCGTCAAACAAATAATACAATAAAAATGGCTAATAAAATATTTATCCGACAAACTCGCATCTATTTTATTCAAACCTTATCGACCATATTTTCAATGAGCGGCCCCTGGCGTCGAAGCATTGCACCGAAAAGGGGACCATATTAGATCGAAGAAAAATCTTTTCGGAAATTTTCTTTGTATGTAAATAAACAACGGGTGCCGGCCAAGTAAAGTCGCGATGTAACGTCCATTTTGGAAAATTGCTGCACTTGGAACTGAACTCTTGGACAAGTGCTTCTCTCTCTGCGATGCTGAATTTATAAACGTCAATGATCTAAGCGCGTTAATGCGCTGCAATATATTGGTCTTTAGCTGCTCGTTCACATCTGCGCGTAATAACTCTACAACACTTTGATGTCATGTGACCGACTTTCGCTTTACAAGAAACGATCATCAACTCTTTTATCGTGGATTCGAAATAGTTATTTTCCCTTTCAAGCAATTATGGGTGTTTCTTCACGAGAACAAATGTCATTGCTTATAAATCTCACGCGTTATTTATCCTACTTCGTATCGAATCGAGTCTCATGTCTATTTTATAGAATTCACATTTCATTCAAATTGTTAAAAAGAGAATTTTTTTCACGTTCTGCCTGTCATCTTTTGAATCGGTGAAAAGTGCGGCATAAATTGACCGCCGACCGTCTAACATATTGATCGTTGGTACAGAAGGAAGGAATCGGGCATGTGTTACCCAACATTTTCGATTTTACCGAGTGTAGAAGGATTTTCCCAGATTATAACTGATTCAATGACGGAATCATTGAATGAATGGTAGAAAGAATAATTGTTTTGATTTTTTTTATTGAAAGTTTTATTATTTATTTAATAAAAAGCAAATTGTCATTGTAACAGTCGTTATCGTTGTGTCACCGTCTCCTGCTGTTGGTATAACAAACACGCTTCTTTTTTTATTCGAAGTAACGATTTGTAGCAGTGGCAATAAATTTGAATTCGGCCCGAATTCGAGCCAGTGCCAACGGATATGACTGTTAAAGTGATGAATTTTTGTTGATCAAAGTCCGTGAAGACTTCTCGGGTAAAGCAAAAATTCTTGGCGATCCGTTTCATCTTGATGCGGTTAATTCAAACTGACGCAGCGGTTCTGGAGACAGAACTGTAAAAGGAAACGTTAAAAATGTATTCTTCCAACCAGTTTGCATCGAAATATCGAGCTTCGCATCAAGATTTGTACAAAATGCTTTTATAATTTGTGATCCTACTGACCCGAGGATTTCTGTCGTTTTTATTTCCGCAGGGAGTACCTGGCGCCGCTCCATGACTAAGTGGTTGACAGGACTCAGAAATCCCCATCGAATCGCGTACGATTCTTGTTGTGCAACTTATTTGGACGCAAGGTTGAGTCTATGAGAAAAAAAACATTTCAAAGATCAAGTATTCGAGCCAATCGAGTCCAAAACTCTAACAAGATTGATTTTTTGTGCATTTTTCGAATTTCGAATTTGATTTTGCAAAATTGCGATGGAATATTCAATAATTTGAGCCGATTTGGAATTTTTTTTCTTCAAATGAGAAACGACACTGGAAATAATTGACTTGGATTAATTTGATTGTCTCGTTTTTATAACATTTACCATATTCCAGCCACAAGCTTTTTCGTAATTGAGAGCTTGGCACTGTTGATCCAAATTAAGAATTCTGCCGGGCAGTGGTTTCGGCAAATTTCGGAATTTCTTTTGCGGTGGTTCGTACAGACACGTGAGTTTTCCTCGTCTATAGAAAGCAGAAATCATAAAAATTATACGTGCGTTTCTACTTCAAACTATATTTACGTAAACAAAATCTTACGCGAGTATGTCATTGAATTGTGCCAACGAGCATCCTGAGAACATCGATGTATTTTCCGTGGGATGGGTAGTGCTTCCCATAATGAAACCATGAGTGTTATCGCAGACAGGATTCTTTTTACCGTCGTCATGATGCAAACCAAATCTATCAATCAAAACATACGTTTTGAGATAAATCATGTAAGAGCTATTTTTGGCCTGTGCACATTAAAAAAATTCAACTTTGTTCGATGCACTTACGAGTGTCCTACTTCGTGAATTGCAGTGTTAATACCGCCAAATGCGCCATCATCATGAACCAGAGCAACACCGTCTTTCGATTTCCTTTCAATCGGATCGTTGCATACAGCGCCAACGCGAGCAATGCCTAAAAATCATTTAATCGGTCACCAGATTACTCGCTAATGAAATTTCAACATTCGAATTTCGATTATTCGACATAAAATACACATTCTTACCAATTGCAGGGTATTGCAAATTGAGTCTATAGAATTCCAGAAAAAAAAACATGTTCGTTAGTAGCGTTTCGTGGAAAGTATTTATAATTAATTGAAATCATATACTTTTAAACAATTGCGAGGCTTAAGGCTCTTGGAGGAGTCAACGTTTGTCAAACTCACTGTGTCATCGTGACAGCAACGTCGTAAATGTCGAAAGGAATTTGATTTCCTATAGCGTAGAAAAAGTATGCTGCTTTGTCAACTGCGGCGTCAGGATCGAAGGTTCCATCTCGTAAAATTCTCGAAGTCATGATGTATGGGGTCGCTCCTGGTGACTGTAAATTATTCGAACGAATATATATTTAAATGATATCATATTGAAGTTTTATCAATGTGCTTGCATTGCAAAAAAAAAATATATATATTGAAATTCACCATGGCTATAGCAATTGCCCCAATGTGGAATCTAAAGTTTGGATTTTCAAGATGACGATAGGAAAGATCGACGCCGTTCCAAAAAGCCAATACGTATTCCAACAATTTGACCATTTTCGCCTCCTTCGTTTGATTCCTCAAAGAGCTGTCAAAACCGTGCGGCATTGTTACTTTTTCTTCCAAACATATATTGACACAATTGCTTTCAAGTCAACGCAAACTTACTTCTGATTCCAATAAGTAGAATCAAGATTTACGAGAATTTTGGGGTAAATGGAACCGGAATAATCAACAATTTCATTTATTGAATGAGACGGTACGGCCGAGTTTCCGCGAACATTTACTCTTTTATGACCTGTAAAAAAATAAACCCATCGGTATTTTTACAATGACTATCCCGATACAATTTTCAAGTATTTCTTGAAAAACTTGACTCACCCGCGCCAATATTCATTATCGGGAAATAATCTTTGATCTTGAAGACAACGTGACGCGCTGAATCTAAGGAACTGTCGAAAGGGTTTCCGAAGATCGAACGACGCTTTCTCAAGTGTTCCCCGACGACTTCCGACGGCAAAGGTCTGATGACGAGAGCATCATTTCCAAATCTCATGTTACCCGTCTGTAAGAAACATTATTTTATCACTGACTGGAAGCTAAGAAATGTAGTCGTGAAATTGTCCCATCAAATTTCGATGGGGATTAAATGAGTTTTATATGAAAATGGTACTCACAATTGTTAGTTCCGAGCCAATAACCACCGAAGCGTAATGATTCGGATCCTCGTAAAGTTGTCCAACTTTTTTCATTGCCTGCACCACAAACGTTGTTCAATCTTTTAATATATTTTGCATCATTTCATTGCCCTTTTTTCAATTGTTTTTTTTTCATCAAATACTCACATCTTTTTCGAGCACGTAAGAAACTCCGCCCGGTACGTGATAATTTTCATAGGCGAAGTAAACGGGTGTCTGGGTCGAGGCAAATAACGAATCTCGAGGATGAAGCCATAGATTGATATTTCCACCGAAAGCTCGAAATCTCATTCGAGTTCCTCTTGAATCTCGATTATCCCCGAATGACGATCTCTTTTGCATGTGTTCACTCACGTTGATGTGTACCAGCTCGTGCTCCATTACTGTTCAAAATATAAATGAAGGTACTCGTCTATCTATTATTTAATTCAATACGAATATTTAAACAATTTATATTTACCATTTTCGGGATTCATATTTAAATATTCGAATATCGGGTCACGAGCCGAGTTCACCTGCAAATACAGCAGAAAAGTACTTTCGTTGCTACTTTTGTTGATACGACGAGAAGATTTCTTTCGAATTGCCATTAATTAAAGTTTCTTTTACCTCTCCATAGCAGATTAAAGGGTGCACAACGGCCAGGAAAAAAAAGATAATACCCCACATGATGATTGTATGAAATGATTTGAAAAATTTGATGCCAAAACTCGCTGTCGTAGATTTGAATGCGACTGAATAAAAATTTCGTACAACAGCGTCTTAATAAAGGGTTCTTGGAGACGGAAAAAATGGTCTATGTAATAAATAATAATTTGCTATTTGTCTGAGGTGTCTCCAAGTTTGATGAATCATTTTACGTATATTTTGGACGCTCGTCACAAATTATTCGGTACATCATGGAGCAACATTATTTTTCATATCATACAGCGTGTATATGTACTGATGAATAAATTCTACATTTTTGTCATGGATTGCAAAACTACGAACATAAATTCAAAGTTTGTACCGACTTAGTCAATTTTTACCCCCCAAATGGACACCTGTAGCGATCATCATGTGCACAGCTGTTGAGCAGAATTTTGACGACAACAAACTGTTCACCATTTCCTATGAACAATCGAATAGGGAAAACGTCATGGATATATCATGAAAAATAAATTAATAAATCACGGAGTGACGTCACTTTTCAGCAAAGACGGAAACGAAAAAAAATAAACCTATCAAATGCCGTTCTAGTATTTTCGAGAATATAATTTATTTGTTGTACGAGAAACCTATCTTTTACGAATTTCTGGGTTCATTCTTGTCGCACTGCCACCGAGGAACAGTTTCAATTTTGTTTCCTCACTTTTTGGCAGTTTTTTAAAAATTACTATTAGTTTAGTGCTTTTTTTCAACTTACCAAGTAATTAACTAATTAAATTCTCAAGAAATAGCCAGCAAAGATATTCCTATTTGTCCATCCACTTTTCGTTTTTCCTGCGACCGGAGGTTTTTCGATGGCGATTGTTCGATCATATCATCATTGATTTTTAGCCTCTCGCAATATTTGAAATCGCAGATACATCAGTCTCGATAGCGTAAGAATAAGATTACTTTCTTTTTCCGCAGTCGATATAAGAGAAATCTTTCCTTCGTGGGATTATCTATCATTTAAACTAGAGATGTATTGATACTTCGAATTAATTAAGAATATCGTACATTATCGTTCATTTCTAAAAATGAATAAATTCTTTTCACTTCTAAATAACATTTCCGTTTCGATTTCATTGTAAATTGAGCTGCTCGCACTCGCCATTGATTGCAGCTGGTCGGGGCGGTATCCAAATCACTATTTTATCGCCAGAGTCGCATAGTTACGTCGATCCGCTTTGATATTCAACAGATGTGTTTAAAATGATCGAGTTTCAACATTTTTCTCTTCGCAAGAGATGCAAACATTCAATACTGAAATAATTACAAATTATGAATAAAAATTCCAAGTACAAAAATGTCAGGATAAAATTTCAATTTTTTTTCAACATGATTAATTAATGAAATTTGACTGAAAATTTCTCTACTCTCGAGGAGAACAAGATTGAAAAAAAAGTTTACCGAAAATTCTCTTTTCGTAACGTGTCAACATAATTCTTAAGAGAGCATTATTCTTCAAAATAATGATGAAATGTAATCGTTTTAATGATCGCTTGGCTCCCGTTGCGGGGGTGAGAGAGAAAAGCGCTGTTGAGCCAATGGTCCATGGAGCGCGTAGCGCGCGCACGACCGAGTCTCGGTTTGTCGTGAAACTGAGTCAGTCGTGGGAGAACTCGTGGCCTGCTTCGTTCCCTCGTACTCTCGAGTACCATGAAGAATTTGAAAACCCGGTAGAGTTCGTCGTGTCACAATGTTTTTTCTCAACAACCAGAGTAAATGATAAATTGTACGAATCTGTGGGGGGAAAAAGGATGAAAATTCCGTTGGGATAATTGAGGGATGGTTTTATTGTGAAAATGATGAAATTTTTAATCCCATAATCAAATAATCGCAAGTTGAAAGTCGTTCCGAGGAAAAAAATCGACAGGACGTAGTTGGTCGTTCGATTTCCGTTCCTCGTCTCATTTCCGCGACCGCGGAACCGACTGATCGGGAACATTTTTAAACCCTTGAGAAATATAAAAATCGCGAAAACTTTCTCATTAATTATTCAATAATTTACGAGATGACGCAGAATGACAAAAATAAAAAAGTATAATCGACGCTTGTGTAATTCCGCGAAGCAATGAAAAATAAATTAATTGGGTGTGAAGAGAAAAGTTTAAAAATTGACTGAAAATAGACAGATTGTTTGTAAAAGTGGGAAAAGTAAACGAATGCGAAATGCGTCGTCCTTTGATTCGACATTTGTCGGAAGGAGGAGGTGGGGATGAAAATGGTCGTAGACAATCGACGATTAAAAATAGCGGCGAAGATGTTGTAATCGTGAGGCCTGGACACGGCAACATAGGAAATTGGGAATGTCGTGATTACAAACACCATTTATCTACGTACGACCTCCTCAAAGTACCCTTCACTAATCACCGAGGTCAATTATCACCAGAGCCACGTAGCGGACAAACTGCTAGCGCGTTCCACAGGTTAGTCCCTTCCGCCGAAATGTTTGCCAATTCCATCGGCACATTGACCGCGCGAACATGAATTTCACGGCAAATAAAAGAAACAACCATTTTTCCACAAATTAATCATTGAATAATCATTCTCCAAATCATAAAAAATCGTTATCAAAAATCATGGTCAATTTGTTTCGGATTTCTGGACGATTTATGTTCCAACTAATCTCGTTCTATTCTATTGTGTCAATTTTCATCTACTCAAACTCATTCATCGAATTACGCTCATTTGTTTGTTCTTTCGTGTACGAGGTCGTATTCAATATTTGAATAACACTTGTGTTTGCGAACTGTCTATCTATATTTTCGAAAGCATGTGCTCGCTGCTCGTTCCAAAATTTCACAATAGTAGTATTTACTTTTTTTTTTCCACTACGATCAAGAGATAAAATTTAATAACAATTTGTCTACATGACAATAGATTTTACGATTAGCTTCGAGAAAATAAAACCACGATAATATTGACAATTTGATAAAAAATAAGCCATACACGGCTCTTCGTGTCTTGGTTTTTTTTTTTTTTTTTTATTACAATATCAAATTACCAATACCGCATAATGACGAAGGAATAAGAATTTATACTTTTGATATATGTGATGATGGTATTATAATATATTTCATACACACAACGGTCCATGGTCGTATCGTAGGTACGGAGATAATCCCATATAGGATGGAAGTCGTGTTTACGATGAGAATCTTGTGTCGAGGATTATAACTTATCGTGCAATGTGTGTATATGTATAAACCTTTCGACGTGATCATTATTCACTCGAATGAAACCTGTGCTACAAAACACACGTAATTCGGGGACCGAGAATCATCACAATGCGATATTTCATCCCCTTCTATTAGCGATGAGATTTTTCCGTCTTTTTCTCAACGTCCCAATACGCGAAGGGTGCTGTCAATTTTGTGCATAATCATCATCGCGTAATGTATCGATGTTGGGCTCATATTCGTCGTTGAAGTTGTCGTTGTCGAGGATTGAGGAAATTAGTTTTGGTACGTTCCAGGAGTTTCGACCCGATACTCTAATGCAGCCCTACAACCCCTTTCTTTCGCCCTACCGTAACCTTCTGGTGTTATACCTGCCGGGAGTGGGCCAACGACACGATGACGAGACGAGCTTTACAAGAGAGAGAGAGAGAGAGTGAGGAAGAGAGACAGAAGCTCCCTGGATTTCCAGGTGTCCCGGGTCTCATCCGGGGTACCGCGCTCGCGCACTTTTAACCCCTTCTCCTCTCTCTCTCTCTCTCTTTCCACGCACACCATCCCCCCCATTTCCCCTTACTTCTCTTTTACCCAATCTTCATACTGCCCGAACCTTGGTTCCATTAATCTCACATACACACACCGACACACATTTGTAATCTCTTGTGTCGGTTTTGGGCCGGGGGAGGAGGCGAAAGGGGGAGGAGAAGTGTATGACGCGCGGGAGCACTCCCACCATCCGAAAATTAATCGACTCCCAGTGACGGAGTTCCTCTGCCCTTTGATGAAAATGAAATTGCATAAAATGATTCTTGGAAGTATGAATTTGATCGATTTAAATGACAGATCATACGCGAAGCATCGAGTTTAATTGTATTTTCGGCTTTTTCTTTTTTTTTTCTTGAAAAATCGAGAAAAAAAGTATTTTTGATAATATAGAGTAAATATCGAGGGTTTTTAGATATATTCATCAATTTACAAATATGACACGATTTTTATGATATAAAGTTTGTTGTGGAATGTGAATAAGCATGACAATGATATTGCGTATACTAAATGCGGAGAGTATATATGAGCAGGGGAGAAGGCGTGATTTAATCTGCGATAGTGGGTCGATGGGTTGAGAGAGGGAGAGCGAAAAAGAGGAGAAAAGGGGGTGGAACATGAGCGGGAGATGCAAAATCCAAGAGAGGACATCCTCATTCCGTGGCTGCTGTTATGAAGTACATACGCGTATGGATCTCTCTCTCTCTCTCGGAACAACGTGTTGCTGATGTTGAGTCGTCTATATATCTCGAGTGCCCGCCGGAGATGATCGGTTGAGTATAATAAATTAGTTCTGCCAGGTGGTGACACCATGGAATTTTGCATAGGGGAGAAAGAGAGAACGAGAGAGGGAGAGAGAGAGAGAGGTAAAAAGAGGACAAGAGGGAGGAGAGTAGGCTACGAGGAGGCGGAGTGGAGCGATTATGCAAGCGCGCGAAACCCTTGGGGATCTTCTGTATTGACGTAGGACCTGCCATTCGATACGTTATGTTTACAAGGTGTTTCAAAACCCATCTTCGGATCATTGCGCAATTAATAGATCGACAGTATTTAAGAGAACGTCTTTTATCCACTGCAAAATAGTGTTTTTTTTCCATTCACAGTCAACGAACGCTAAGATTTCAAGAAAAAAACGTTCTCACCAATTTTTCCACCCGGTGAATCGCAAGTTTGACTTGCAGTTCTTGCTGTACATGCAACGAATGTATTTTTTGCATCTATGTATACATGCTTCACCCCAGAGACTGCATTTGCAGAGAGATAAATCATCACGATTCCGTACAATCATGCAAATCAAATATGTACAAAAGTGAATTTCACATCTCAATTGTACTATAGTAACAAATGTATGCTTGGCAGTATGTAAAAAAAAACATCTTTTTTCACAATAATTTTCATATTGATCAGTCGAATGGAAAATTTGAGACGAATTGCGACAAAAGTACTTGCGATGACGAGGCAGCGCGAGTATCGATGAAGAAGAGACGAAGGATTATAGCAATTTGAGCGAGTGCACATGCATCCGATCGTTTCTTGACGTCGCGATAATATCGAGAAGAATGTCAATAAATCGGAAGTGTCGTTGCTGCGGCGAAGACGTCGTAGCGAATAGAGCACGGCTATTATACGCGCTTAAAGAGCAGAGAATAGTAATAGAGAAAAAGAGCCAGGTGGGCAATGGCGTTAGCCTTCCTCGTCTTCAAATGCACGTGTGCATCTCGATCCTATAGCGCATATACGCGCGACACCTTTGATCCCTGGTGTGCCGATCCGCAACGATTGCGGATGCACATACACAACTTCAACTACCTCAATCTGTGTTTCTCTATACATTTATGTTGTTTTTTTTCTTCTTTTTCCTTCTTTCGAGTTCTTCCCTTCTCGTTTATCCATCCCACACGGCAATACACATGCACACGAGTCGACCGCTATATCCAGAGAGAAATATCTCTTCGCGATTTTCTCTCGTGACGTGCCGATAAGTAAATAAATCGCTGCGGCCTCCGTCTCTTCCCCCTCCCTCTCTCTCTCCCTTTTCTCCTTTCCATTCTATTTTTTATTTTGTTGTTTTCCAATATTTCTCGGTTTTTCTCATATATTTTTTCATGCGATTCCATCATTTCTTCATTTACCTTCGTTTTTGGAATTTGAGTCTCAAGAAAAATCTACTTATTTCTCTCTTGTATTGTTTCTTATTGTTTTTTTTTCTTCGAACTTGTTCCTCTCTTCATTTGCACTCTTTTGTCGTCTTTGCTGATGGCCCTTCTATCTGCTCTCCATCCTCGACCTTTTCCTATGCTTTCCGCACTCATTTTTCTTCCAGTCTTTCTATATCTCTTTGTTTCTCTATTCAACTACCGAACTGCTCTTTTTTTCTTTTCTTCTTCATTCTCACTCTTTTATTTTCTGCTCCAAGGATCGGAGAATCAGCTTACACGAGAAATAATGGGGCGAAGGTTCATGGGGTTCGAGTTCGTGGCCATGAAAAAAAAAAAAAAAAACAAACGAGCAAAGGGATGAAAAAGAAAACAAATATAAGAGAGTATAAAAATAGATAAATAAGATGGGAATTGGAAAAAAAGAGCAAGAAAAATGTATGTAGCACGCTCTCTCGGGCATGCTACGGTGTCGAGCACGCGCCTCCTCGCACGGAATATCGTCTTTCAGGAATTAAAAGCCGTAAAATCGTTCCTCGAGAGCACTCCTATAAATATATATAGCGAATATTCAAGTACGGAATCTCGCACGAGAGATCTCATCTCACGTGTCTTTAAACCGTCTCTAATTCTTTTTCGTACCGTTCGAATGGAATACTTGAAACTAGACCGGGTCAGTGACAGACATATAAACACATATTTTTATGTAAATGATAGTTTTCCGGATAATAAACTGAAAAAAAAAAAAAAAATGATTGCACAGCATCGCAGCATTGAACCACATATTTATCCGAATGTGAATGATAAAGTAATCTGGAAAATATACTGTAATTTAGTTTTTAATAAATTAAACGATATTTATAATAGTTTGGCTCGAGTTCAATTACGCGAATATTGAAATGAAGCATCAATTTGCAAAAGCTCGTGTTACGTAGCGGATTGACGAATAGGGAGGTGTGTAACAGTGTGAATGAATAGTCGCGAGAAAGCCACATACGGCCGGAGGGTGAAACAATAATTCCGCTAAATTTGGTGACAACAATAAGGGATTAAGGAGGTCGAGAAAGAGTGAAAGCGGTGCGGAAAAAGGGCGCGAGAGCGTGAAGGGTTAGATACGCTTATAGCGAGAGAAAAAAAAAAATTGCAGACAGACAAAAAAGTGCGAGTTGTATAGAACGGCACATGATGCCATTGCAAAGTTTGGACAGACGATAGAGCAGACAAGAATTATACGAAATATTCCCTTAGGGAGAACGAGCTCGTCGCACGTCCGCGATAATTGACTATTCTGTCGCGTATACGTGTAATCGGCAACCCCGAAGTGCGCATCAACACCCCCCCTGGAGCGAGAGAATCCATGCACGAACGGGGTGTCCCAAAAATCAGAATTTGTGCTGGTGGCTCATTTCTAAAAGGAACACCATTTCTAATCATTTTTATTTTCTAATAAGTTAATCAAAAAGTTGACAGCTGCCCGCTCCATCTTTAATTATTTAATTAGAACAAAAGTTGTGAAAAATTGTGTCTTAGAAATTCGTCATTCTCTTTGTTCCATAATTCGGAAGCAGGAACTCGAGGACACCCTGTTTATAGGCTCAGTTGCGTCCCTGTTGGTTCTTCTTAATTGAATCGTTCCCTCTGGTGTCCGTGGACTCGAAGTTGTTTAACTAGACTCGAGAATTCATGCTCTTCCACTCTTACTTGTATACTTCCTCGTGTACGCATGAACCATGCGATTTTGTGAATTCAGGCCGAGGATAAAGAAATATTTTTCCTTGCTTCTTCCATGCATGAACTACGAATCTGATTTTTTTCCACATACCAAAACCTTGGAGCTTCAACAACCAGACCTTAAGTTATTTTTACTCTACATTCTTCTTTTCCATGTTTGCACAAATATTTCTCCTTTTTCAACCCAAATATTCTCCTGTCGCTATAGTCTAACAGCTTTCTCAAACACAATTCACGATATTAAAAAGCTATGACTCATTTTATATGACAAAAATAGAAGAAGGAAAGACGAACGAAAAACAGGCTTAAAAAAAAAAACTTATTTTCCCCTCCACAATCGATTCTCGAACGTCGTGAGAATTGCGCGAAAATTGAGTTTGAATTAGAAAAAAAAAAAAAACTATAAGAAACCGTTGCTGCTGAATCCAAATTTAAATTTGAGATTAATTATCGATGATTTATTATTTTTGATGCTGCATATTTTATCGTATATTATTATTATTATTATTATTATGGGCGAGGATATCACGGGTAAAATGAAGTACCGTGCGTAAACCGTATGGTACCTTAAGCTCCATGAGTATCCGATACACCGACGAGGGAGAAATTGATCCTACCTCCATGGGAATTTGTTCCCATAATGCATTCTGTGTTTACATATTAATATGCAACGACTTTTTTCTTTTTTTTTTTTTACTTCCTCTCCATCTATTCAACGGGGATTCATCCCGTCTGTGCAATGTGAAAATTCGTTAATCCTTTGACCCATGAATCCGGACCCGAATATCGCAATGAAAAGGTTGCGATGATTTTTCGATAACATAATAAAAATAATGAACTGCGTTGCCTTATTTTGACTTTGTTTTATTTGGTATTATGAGCGATTCCAATTTTTTAATAATTTTGTCGATGTTCGATGTAAGAAAAATATACGAGGCACAACCATGTACAACTTGTCGATGTTTTTTTCCAATTCTTTCCTTTCGTCCGCTGTTTTCAATCTTCAGTTCTATACCGAGAAGCAAGGAAGTCCCGGGTCAAACGACTGCTGGATAAATGAGAATTCACGATGGAGGCTGTAGGAAAAATTTTCCTTACCCGTTTGTATATTTTTCCATCGCGGTTGTGGAAAGAAACTAGCATCGAGATAACAGTTCGATCTGAAAAACAATCTTACAAGGATATTTCTCAGTATATTGAAATACTTTATGGAAAAAATAACGTACGAAAATACTGGCAACGAAATTCAAAATTTTTATATTGAAAAAAATTATTTCGAGAAGAATTCCGTAATTATTTCGAATGGGTAATGCGTGAACGTTAATATTTTTTGGCCAATTTTTGCAGTAATCAATAAAGTACACAAAACATTTTGAAAAAACTTGAAATCTCATGGAAGAAGAAATTCCCTACGTTTTTTTGTTCGTGGTTGGAAGCGGAATTTGAGCTCCCGCGGCAATATTACGAAAACGTGTCTGCAGCATGATGACAAGTTTATTTTTCATGCGGGATATGCGCCGAGGCTGTAAAAAGAAAGAGAAAAAAGTGTTGGAACGTTAGCCCGGAGCAAGGGGGTTGAAATTTCGTCGCGTGGGAATTTGAGGAAAAGTAACAAAAAAAAAAATTGGACTTTTGGTGTCTTTCGTTGACGCGGGTCTCGAGACGATAAAAATTATTTATCGACGAGAGTAAATTTATTTATTTACCTCTGAGCAAACGTAAAACTCGAACCCGGGAAGTCAGCCACCCTTGAGATCGAAGAAACATTGCCCGGAGGATAATTCAATCCGGGATTCTCCCTTCTATGCGCGGCGGGGGAAAATTGGACCTGCATTGGAATATTTAATGCACTTTGCTCGAATATATACACGAATCCACTATTGATCCGTTTAAAAGAACCAAAAACATCGAAAAAAATTGTAAAAAAATACATAACAATGAAAAAAAAACTATCAACTAAAAATAAATTAATGCTTGTTGGATTTTTCATGAAAGGTATGTATTCGCTTGAGGTTAAAAAAAAAAAAACACTCTTCTGAGCCGTTCCTTCCCATCATTCCCAAAAATCGAGAGTTCCACCTGGGACGAGGCTCGAGACATACACTTTCACATGTAAATTTTGTAAATCCCATAGGAGGAAGTGTCTTATTATTGAAAGATGTGGCTCGCATGGGTAGGCAAAAAGAAGAATTTTTATCGAACCTTCTCAATTTGCCAGAGAGCCGATAGAAGTGTTTGTCCCTCTCTCTCTCTCTCTTTTCGTGTTTCTTCCCTTTTGACCTTTTTGTATCTTCTCTTATTTTCTCTCTTTCTCGTCTTTCCACCACCTTTTTTCCTCCTCTTTCTGTCCCTCGTCTTCTCATTTTTATTCCATTCGAAAAAAGGAGTAAAAGAGCCTGTTTTGATATCCGACAAACTTTAACATGGACAGGAATCTTTTGAGACCTACCGTACTGTCCCACTGGACCATCTTCTTACACACACACATAGAATACGATCCAGTAAAGAGAGAGAGAGAGAGAGAGAGAGAGAGGGAAACATAAAAGAGAGAGAGAGAGAGCGACGAGACTCGAGTATATCGCGTGCATGCCCGCACTTTTCTTCCTTCTTTATATTTTATTTTATTCATTTACTTCGTATAAACTATATAGATGCACGTATACGTACAATTTTATATATTTTACGACTGACGATACATGGGCTGGTAGGTGTACAGCGTATAATGAGCGAAAAAATCCTCGCATCGAGAGAAAAGCGAGAGAGAGAGAGAGAGAGAGAGAGAGAGAGAGTGAGAGAGAGAGGAGGAAAGAAAATCATCTCATTGGTCATTTGCGCACCTTGAAAGCCACGAGCGAGGGAGGACGAGCCTTGACGAGATACTTCTGTGCCTGATACGAAGTTCAAGATGAAAGAAATAAAAATAATAATTCAAGGCTCTTGAAACGTTAGGGGAGATTATTTTCCGCGAGAAATACAATCTACGTATATACATATTTCGAATGTATCGAATCGGATTATAACCGAGTCAAATTGACGATGAATTTCTATCTTTATTTTCCATTTACCATTCCATTTGAAGAAAAAATCATTTTCTGCAAATTGTTCATTCAATTATTCCAAAATAATGCATAAATTCAATCGCGTCTTTCTCATTTTCATAAATAATCACTATTCGTCGTCGCTTTTCTTCATATCTATACCTATTCTTGGTTCATCATCATTTCGTAGATAAATTCTTCAACAATAACAGCTTTAAATTTTCCACTGAAAATCTAATGAAAATATGAATGTAGTACTGTTTTGACGTTTGAATTTGAACAGTTGGCTAAAAATACAGGTGCTTATCACGAAAAATACAACACACCTGTCCAACGGTGTTAAAGAGTCTCATTCATGTGGTCCTCGTAGTCGTAGTGTTGTAAATTTTTGTCATTTTTGATTGCTAGGAAGAGAGAGCGAGAGATATGAAATAAAATTATGAGTTGTAGATAGTGATAGGAGACGATAGCGCATGAAAGAAGGAGGAGGGAGCGTGTGGGGAGGGGGGGGGCAATTGGGATTAAACGGGAGGTGGTGTGGAGGGATCTGAGAGGTCGCCCACATCACTATTTTTCTCTCCGTCTCTCTCGCGTAACTCAAACATCGTGTATGTTCTGTTGGGGATGCATCCGCGAGCTCAACGCCGCGAGATATGGGAGAGCGAGAGAGAGAGAGAGAGAGAGAGGGAGAGAGAAAGAGACTTCTCCGGAGTCTCGGCTACTCCCACAAAACAGTTCTCCTCCGGCACTCTCGCAGTTCTCATCTCCCGCGTCTCAGTTTCACATCCACCTCGAACTTGGAAATGTAGTGTCCTTCGTAATACCGTTCCGAACAAAACAGTCTTGTTTTGTTGAGTATCATTGAGGGGCTTTCCAAAAAGAAACATAGTGAGAAAAAAAAAAAAAAACAGAAAATTATGTAATATTTACTTGGCTCCGCGTTATGTTTTAAGTGTCGCGAGGTCTGTTGACCCAGGTCGGGAAACGTTTCGTGAGAAATTTTGGAAAATGTTTCGGGCCGATAAGAATAAAAGACGTTTCGACGATTCATAGTTTTACGATTAAACAGGTGAATAAATGTTAATTGTGTCGCGTGTGATTCGTGAGAATCCGAGACTAAATTTCTGCACAAAAATCTCTAATAAATTCGCATGTTCGTGCACATTGGATTGAAAGCAAAAAAAAAGTAGTTTTTGATTTTTGATTGATTGATTTTTTTTTTGCTTCACTCTAATGTGTGTATCACTGCCAAAAAATAAAATATATAACTACATATGTATGAGGTCGTTGGTTCTCGAAGAACGCAACGCGAGATCGAGTTCTCGGCGATTTCGGCTAATCGATCTCGTGAGCAGGTCCCCGATCGACTTGTCCGCGGGCACGAAGGACAACAGGAAGAGAATCGAGGAGGAGGAGGATGCGAGGATGGGGAGAAAAAAAATGCAGGAAGCAAAAAAAGATCGTTTCTTGGGATTCGAGCCGATCTCCTCTTCCCCCCTCCTCGCCCCTGTCCCTCCATCTCTCTCGCGGGCACATCAATTATAATTCGGGAGCATTTTTGCTGAGCTAGTTTTTTTTTCTTGTTTTTCTTTACTTTGAAAGCCTGTTACGAAAAAAAGGGATAAAATGTAAAAAGTAATAAAGTGCCACTCCCCCATTGCGATTCACATACATGTTTCTATGTGCATTGATATATATAATATATTTATATATATTTATTCATATATACAAAGATCGCGGTCAACGTGCCGCTTATAATGGGCCTCGCAACACGAGACGCCTCCTTCCACGTACATACTACGTTTTCCTCCTCGTCGTTGCTTCGCCTCCTCCTCCTCCTCCTCCTCCTCGTTGTCGTCTTATTCTACTTCGTCTTCGTCTACCTCGTCGATGCGATAACGGGATCGAGATATCTCTCGTCGGGCGTCTCTCGTCGCCTTTTGTAATTGCACCGAGACCGTTTCGTGCACAAATATACAGGATGTCCCGAACGAGACTGGCTTTAAATTAGCCAAATAATCAATCGTATTGTTTCAAAGCGAAAAGTCCTTGATCATTTTTTCACACGATACAGCGTTGATGAGATATCGACGGATTAGCGCGCTTCTTATTCTTAACCACGTGACGACGGAGTCGCTCTACCAGTCAATTGATATCTCATCAACGGTCAACCGTAGAAAAAATAATCAAAGACTTTTTTTTCACAATTTCCCAAAGTGTAAACGTGAATTATACGTGCGTACAGAAAAGTAAATCTGCGTTTTTTGACGGCGGTGTGAAAGAACCAGAACCTCGCTCCAGAATTCTCGGACCATCTGACTCGAGGTTGCTCGTACCAGAAGTTTATTACGAGGAAAAAAAATGACTGTAGCTCTCAATTTTATGATTATTATACGTCCCTGTGCTTTTGTGAGTGTTCACCACGAATGAAAAACTCTTGGGGTAGAAACCAAAATCGAGATGCTGAAAATCACGATGCTGGATTACATCGGTGACGCTGGGTGAGTTATCCGTCGCAACATTTAATTAATCAATTAAATTCGAGATTCAAGATACTTTGCCACGATTGCGAAAATCCATGTACTTTTTTTTTCCTCGACATTTTTATAACTCTATCTTCTTTGCCCAATTTTTCACTATATTTTTTTGTTTTGCTGCATAAAAAACATCGTCATTGCGAAAATCTTAGCGATTCGAAATAAAATTTTACAACGGGGTATAAAGAATGGAGAAAGAAATGAAATTTGAGATTCGCCTTGAGTCGTTTCGTGGAATGTGAATAGCGACGTACACGTGTAAGATGAGCAAATGGCGATATCGCATTGCCCTGCACGTATACGCACCACTTAATCTTTTTTTCCTATATATATATATTTGTATCCATCGCAGGCACGCAATAGAGAAAAAAAATCAAAATAAATACCTGGGCGAATTTAGAGCAGTATATAATATAATATATAATATATGTATACGGTGTTCTAATCTCGCTCGACTCACTTCTCACCCTCACCGCATGTTGTAATAATCCTCTCATTACAAGTCCATACTTACATCCTCATTAAAAATGTTCCCAACACTCGAACGCGATGGCATGTGTCAAATCTACCCACTCTCCTTCAAGTATTAAATACTCACGATTTCCATCGCTCGAAAAAGTCAACTTTTTTTCTCATGCTTCACCGGACCTACTTGAGCAAGTGAAATTTTCAATTACTCAACAATGTGGGAGAGCCTAGGCACGAACGTGGGAAATGCATTATTTAATTTCCATATGGAAAAAAAATCATTACGATTTCGATGTTTGTTACTTTTTTTTTTCTTCGCGATTGGATTCAACTTTTTCCAACTTGTAATTACGTTTTTTTTCTTTCTTTTGCTTACTTTGATCGTCGCGAGGTCTCGGGTTCGAACGAGAGTCTTGCTCGGGTTGATGAAACACAATTTCAAAGGCGTGAGTCGAGAGAATGATGAATGAATGAGAAAGAGAGTACGAAGGATATGTCGCCGCGCAACAAGAAAATAATGTGTAGTGCTATTATACGTAAGAGACTCACGAATGTAAAAGTAACGATAATTCTTCGCTCTCGAGCCTCGAGTGCATGCAGTTTGCGTACGAAATATATCCCCCAACGAGACGAAAAAACTCAATCTTGTCTTTTCGTTAGCAGGGAAGAATTTTATTTAAAAAATATGAATAAATAAAGTTCTGACAAGGAACACATTTGCTTCAAGGGCAAAATCTGAAGAAAAAATAAATGGAAAATGCTCCCGTTGTATTAACCGCTTGTCCATAGATATGGATACGGTTATTTATATACCTTAAGAGTTTAATTGGACCGGATGTGATAAGAGATAAGATATCGAGGATGTATTCTTCGTCTTGTTCTTGTATTTTTTGTTCTTTTTTTGTTTTGGTTTTTTTTTGCTACAGATGTTTAAAGCCTGACCTCATGTTGAGAGACAGATTGTTCGAAAAGATCTCGTGAGATCCTCTTCGTGCTTGCCCAATGTGTTCTCTACATGTGGTAAGAGGACGAAGACAATGTCATTGAAATATAAATAAGTTTTGCACATATTTTCGAATGAAATTTTTCAATAATGAACAACTTTTTTTTCTAATGGAAACAATTGAAGCGAAGAGAAGGAATTTTTTTTAAAAACAATCAATTAACTAATCACATGACAATAAATTGAATTTCAAGAAACCGCAAAGTTCAATTAGCCTCAAAATGGTCCAGGAAAATTTCGCACGAAAGTATAGATCGAAGAGAAAACATGCAATCATCTTGTCTCATGGCATCGGCTACAAATGGCGACAATGTTGTTTTTTTTTCTTTTTTTTTTTTGTCTTTTCTCGTCCGTGGCCAAATTCGGAGCTGGCGAAGTGGTGGGAATTCTCGCTAGTCTATACGATCTCATCCAAATTCGGACAACGAGGTCTCCCGGAGTTTCTCGTGGTTCGAGTCCATCGGCCACGAGCGAGCTCGTCCGACCGTAAAATCACATACGATTGCACATTATTTCTCTCTAAATAGAGTTGAAAAAAAGCTTCTGAAAAAACCAGACAGAAATCAATTAAGTAGACTATCAATTAAGGGTAGGTTTGAAATAATTCTAAATTCATCGTTCGTGCGGACACATAAAAAATCTCTCAAATGGCATTTCAAGGTTCGAGTCGCAAGTTCTCTAAAATCTTGATTAAATCAATCGAAAATGACGTAACACGTTGTATGATAATCAAGTACAGAATTAAAAATCTCCGTCTTCCTATATGTTTACAACGAAAGATTTAGCACCGCGCGCAGTTGTAACGATATTTTCATCCACGCCCACTTATTTTGCATAACATTACGGATATATCCTTTGCTCTTTTGATGCACCCTTGAGTTTGTCTTCTCAGATTTCTTCGGGCACGTGCGAACCGTTATACCAGTTTCAACGACAATTATACGCGGCATTCATTTTTGCACGCTCCAATCCCACTTATAAAACATCGTATTAAATAATGGATTATTCGAGCGAACCGTTTTTTTTTTCTTTTTCGGTATTTCCTTTTCTATTCATTACTTATTCGCGCGCGCTCGAATACAATTTGAAATAGAAAGTATGTCTATATGTGTACACGAAGGCACACACAGTGGAGGCTTTATGGAGAAGTGTTTGAGGAGGAAGAAGGCGTTCGTCGCGTGTACTTCCGCCGGAAAGTGCCTCGCTCTCTCGTCCACTTTTCTCGTTTTTGTCTTGTCTTTCGTTTTATACAAAGGGTCGCAAATGTGACGTTGTTTTTTTGAACAACCGATCAATTGGATAGTTCCGAATAGAAAACTCATAATAACCAACCACTAACTCCGCATTGATTGGTTGTCACGAGATATTCAAAATCCCACTGTCATTGTCTTTGAAATTCATGTCCATAGCGAAATGCAAACTCACGCTTCGAGACGTACTATATAAAACTTCTATTATCTCACAGAGCATCTTTTAAGAGGAGAGAGAGAGAGTAAACCCGTACAAGTGTCGGAAGCGGGTGACAATAGCCACCCTTTGAATTTCCTTAGGGCAACACACCGCGCGTAGATTCTTGTTGAACCTCTTTCTGCTATGAGTCTTCAAGCTCCAGACTCTGCGAACTCGTTTGTCAAGACTCGATCCTCGAGACAGTTATGAGAACCTGGAGCGTGCGACATTCTGAATATATTATGTCTCTTCTCGCTTGCTCGCGAGTTTAAGTTACAAAATGAATGTCATCGTTATACAGTGACATTTATATCATGATTCAATTTTATTTCAATTCGATCGACGGTCATGATATTTTTTTATTACTGTCTTGAGGTCGAAGGAAAGAGAAAGAAAGGTTTCATGAATGGGATCATCGTCATTCGTGGACGAATGTGCATGGGAAAAGCAGGGTCACTTCGAGAAAGGGCTCAAGTGCGAATAAAAGGGGCGACGAGCCAAGCGTAACGATGCAATGATCAAGAGCGTGAATAAGGGCCAAAGACATTGGAACGTCGTAACGCTGCTGGGTCAAGGGCTAACGCCAATGTCTTTTTTTTTTTCATTATTTAATCTCTACCTTCCTTTTTCATTTCCTTTCTTTCGGACGCCGGCTTCCGTTTCCTGTAATGGTGACGATTACGAGGTCTTTAGGGCCCGAAGGCACACCTCATACGGTCATACGCTCCGCGTTTCTTTAATTATCTCTGGAAATAAAATTTAACTCAAAGAAACCCAAAAAGCGGACGAGCTTCGACTCCGACCGAGTCAACGACTCGCCGGAAGTCTCGAGGGGCCCCCCCCTCGAGTCCTTGAGTCCATTAAACGTGGCAAGAAACGACATATTTTATATTTTATTCAGCCACACTTCAAGTTAATTGGAAATAATATCTAATTTTCATTATTTCTGATGCTACGTCGCTACAACGTAAAAGGTGTACGTTTGAAAAAATCGTAGCTTTCTAAAAGTCGACAAAAGTCAAATTCCCTCGTGCCAATTAATTTCATTGTCGCGGATGGGAGTGTGCCTGCTGATTTCTCGGATTTATTTCATTCGGAGGAAGCGTGTAGGAAGCCTGAGAGAATCTAGGAAGTTATTGTGGTCGATGAAAATAGTCGATAAATCAAAATGGTAGTGCTGCGGCGGGGAGTTGGTTATAAACGCGAATGGTTGGGAGATTGGACGATGCGAAGTCGTTATAGAAAATGAGAATAATCAATCCTCAATGGCAAACGATTATGATCCTTTTGAAACTGTATCTACCCATGCTGATATTTTGCCATGGATTTTTTAGCCCCGAAAAATCGTGCATTTACCATTTGTTTTTTTTTTTTTCCATTTTTTTTTGGACTCTTTTTGTCACGAAAAGTGAGAACAATGGTGGAATAGACAACTGAAAAAGTGGCACGCGTTTTCCCGCAGTTAAGGAAGCCTCGAAGAGAGAAAAAAGTTCCGAGGGTGGAAGACGAGAGGGGATGAAATCTACACGAGGGGGATGAAAGTTTGTAGTCTTTTTTTTTTCTTTCATTCTTCAACATGAAAAAGATCGGAATTAGGTGGTACATGATCTCGTTGCCCGACACAGGTTTGTAAAACCCCGCACGTATAACCCTCAATCCCCCACCCCTATTTTTCACTCTTCACCCCTTTTTCCGACCCCTCGCGAATTCTCATCCCTTTGTTCTTTTAGTAGTCTCCTCTTTCTTTATTTCATTCAGCCTCCGACACTCTCTTGTATTTCTAGAGCGATCCCATATACCTCGAGTACGTACTATATTCTTTTTTATTACGTTACTCTCTACTCGCTTATAAGCTTTTTTTGTTCGCTTATCCGAAGCTTACGCACTTTGCTCCCGAAGTAAATAGATAAATAGAGCCAACTACTTCACCCTATTTTTTCAGCATTATTTGTTTTTTGTAATAATAAAAAATGCAACCATCATAAACTCTGAAAAATTAAAAACTGCGTCTCATTCGTGAAAAAATATAGCGATTTTTCCCTGGCGATTGAACAAAAAAATTATTGAATTAATTTTTGTTCTTTTGTGAGCGTCGAAAAGGAGGGAGTTGTTTTTAATGCAATTTCGATTCGCAGCCAGCTGATTGAATTTGTCAAAAGCACGGGGAGGTATTATAAAATCCCCGCGAGATTCTCGTTCCGGAACGTTGACTCAACGAGAACCGGAGAATTGTAAAACGAGCGGGTGAAGAAAATAAAAAACACAATTCGTCAAGCTCTGTCACTACGATGAACCGTTTCATGTCAAAACTCGAAGCCCGCATATTTCAAGGCTCTCGGACATCTATACCCTTCATTTTTCATCATAATAATCAAAATTACAACGCTGACTTTTTTTTTCATTCATATTGAAAAAAAATTAAATGATTAAAAATAGATACAAATTGTTGTCTATTAATATGTATGTACAGTTGTTTATTTCATCGATCTATATATAGTTTGATGTATTTCCAATATAACCGGTCGAAGGTGCAAACGCGCGCGTATATAGAGTGGTGAGGCAAACATAAAGAGAATAAACGGAAGGTGTTGTATACAAGAGTGAATGGACAAGGTAGTTTGTGCGCAAGTCGAGTATCGAGAAATGCTCTTCGAGTAGGTAGATTTTCGCGTACACAATACCAAAGCCTCCCTGGAGCGAGAGAGACAGTACATTGCAGCATAGAGTCTTTCATACAAAAGCTGAATCGTTTTCTATGCAGAACGAGACTGTCAAGAACAGAGAAAGAGAGAGAGAGATCGAAAAAAAGGTGTTTGAGTGGGTTAAACACACGACGAAACTCCTCCTCTAAGTGTTTCTTTATTTTCCTGGCTGTAACGTTATTACGAATTATATTGTAACGAGTCAATTGTCATCGCTCATATATACACATACAAAATACTGAATACATGAATAATTATATCCAAATGGAGTAGGAAAAAAAACACGCATAAAAAATTACGATCGCGTAAACTCGACGCCAAGTCATGAAATTCCAGATATTCTCTGAACGTCATTTTCAATCTCTATTCTTTTTATCAATATTTACCATTTTCACAATTAATTACAACAATGATCCGTCATCGTACGAAATAATAATAATTATTATTATCTCAACTACTTACTCGTGCATATTGAATAAAAAGAAATAAAGAAAAAAGAAATAATACTCGAGTTGTGGTGATTATTGAAAATCATGTGGTTTTTTTTTAAATTTCGAATGGTATATAGAAGCAAAATGTATGGGATATGTATATGTGTATATAAAACGTGCGCGTAGTGAAAAGGATATTATGTAATGGTATATTATCGAAAGAGGAAACGAGGGTACGCGAAGTAATATGACGCAGGGAATCGAGGTAGAGTAATACACAATGACAATCAGAGCGAGGAAGGAATATATATGGAACAAGAAGAAGGCATTGTCGTTCTTTTTCTCTAGTTTATGAGCTAGAGCATATGTGCACTCATCTCTTTGCCAATATGCTCTTCACACGCACACACACACACACACACACTCTGCTTATGAAAACACACATGATTTCTGATGTGTGCTCGGCATATTTTTACATGCTCTAATACCCGGAGGCACATAAATACATATACATTCGATCGAATGTAATAACGATGGTCATAAAAAAATTCGCAACAATTTTATAACAATAATTGAAAAAAAATTGACTTTTTGCATAATTTTTTGTTCAATGTGTTATTTGTGAACAAAAATCAATACCGTTAAATACCGATTTTGACTTTTTCCCATGGATGTGCGTATATGGGAAGGATTTTTTTGTTGGATCGCGATATATCTATAGATGCGTTGACGGGGCGGTGACCGAGAGAGTTTCATCGACGAAAATAAATCCAAGTATGCGTTGTTACATCGAGTCTCGTATGTACGACGCAACTATTCTGAAACATTAAACTACCTACTATTATACGTAGGACAACCACCTACCTCTAAATCACACTAACCCTCCCCGTGCGCGGAGAAGTCGCACGAGACCCACACACATGTATACGTACACACGGGAAAATACTAATGAAACGAGAGTGCGATCGCGTCATCCAATACTTTAATTTTTACAATGTTTATCATTTTTATTCATTTGCACATATATATTTGTTGATTTTTTTCTCTCTTTTTTTGTGTATTTTATTCAATTTTCCTTTTCAACATTTTTGGATTCACATATTGAAAATATGTTGTAGACACAAGGGAGCGTAGAATAGAAATCCTGATTTTCTGCTCCAATATAAGCGTCCGTCCCATTCTTCGATTTGTCGCATCCTCCATTGGTTTCCCCATAAATTTTGTAAAATCCAAACGAGCCCCGTTCCCTCCTCTCTCTCTCCAAAATTATGTTCGATCGTCCGGGACGATTCTTCGTCCCTTGCGATATTTCAAAGACCCCAAATTTTCTCCTCGCCCCTTTATTATTTCTGTCGTTGTCAACCTGGATTGCGTCGTCACCGAGCGCGTTACTATGTCTGTGGAAAGAGAGTGCAAAATAGAAAATCTCGAGTGCACTCGAACGCATACCCAAAAATCGATTTTATTCAGAAAAAAATCATTTTCCATCGTGACTTTGTAATAATTAATCAACCTATTATAGTTTATTCCAATGAATTTTTTTTTTCTTCGTCGAATACAACAAATCTTAAATAATAAGCTGATTGTTGAAAAAAAAAAAAAATGTAAAAAAATTCGTGTTGTTTACCCATTATAATTTAAACGGTGTGTCGGAGGTGAGTGTTCATCGGTTGGAAATTGCACGAGGGTATGAGCGAGAGCATCGAGTGCACTCGAACGAGCACCGTTCGAGCGTTATTTCAATATCGCATTACGGCAAAATCAAAGGAATCATTTTAGTATTGTTTTCTCATGGTTTTATTATCATTGTTTACCGACTTCTGACTTTGGAATGTTTTATTCGCTCTCTGCTCGATTATTTTTCCATTCATCACAGTTCTAGTGGGTTAACAGTTTGAAAAAAAAATAATAATAATAATACTGATCGATTGAAATGGTTCATTTTGGTAGATATTTTCTATCTCTAAAATTCTCTATTTTATTCTCTCAAAAGCAGGAACGTCAATAGAAATCTTGGAAGTTTTGTTGTTGTTGTAATTAGTAAATAAAATGATTTTCATTGAAAAATAATTGCGGTGAGCGATTTTCCTTTTCAACAACTTTGGAGGCAGTTCCTTTCGAGGATTCGTTCTAAAATTGCAATAGAGTGGAAAGAACGAGGGTTGAAAATCGTCCAGTGGTCAGACACACAGGTCGTGCTTGCTCGAGCGAAAGCAGAATGTTTCGATGCACTCTTGTTCGTTCGCTAGGAAAAAGAGAGAAATTTGAGAGTATTCGTTCAGTGTCAAATTAAAGTCATTGTGCAGGCTCGAGCAATAGGGCTTTTTCCTCCCCACTGAAAATTATCCGGAATACAGTCGTACGCTCGTCTATGTGTGTCCAGTTGTCCAAGATGAGTGGTTCGTGTAGTGATTCACTCGAAAGGGATGTTACAGAGGCTCCGGATTCGTCCTGCTGCCTATTCTGTACATCGGAAAATACAAAAAGGAGGTAAATTTCAACCACAAAGCTTCGTTGGAAACTTCGGACAATTTGTTGACCGCTTTCTTCGCATTTCTTTCAAATTACAACCATTATATGATTTTTAATTGTATAGAAAACTTTGAAAAACCACAAAAAAAAAGAAAAAGTAAAAAAATACTTTTTTTTATGTCTCGATATCACAATTTTTACAATACAGAAGTGTATTAAATCAAAAGAATGTTGACTGCTGAATAAAAATCTGCTACCGTCGTTGGGACCCTCTTTTGAAAAAATATCCTGATGATTCGACATTGAAAAAAAAAACGATATTTGCTCCTCGACTTTTCGGCGCTTATAAACATACGTTTTTTCCCTTATTTCGCGTGGCTCGCGCCCCTCTGGCCATAGACACTCGAAAAAAGAGCAAAAATAGTGTTAAAAAAAGGGAAAAAAAAACAGCGAGTCGAGTGGTTTTCCACTAAATTTGTGGCAATCTGTATCGAGTACACGAGCCATATGGGACTATGTTATTTCACAGTGAATCCTCGCCAGAGAGAGAGAGACCCCCTTTATTCGGATATTTATTGGGTCAGTAAACCCTTACAAAAATGTGAAGAAAAAGGTCGAAAAAAAGGGTCAGGACCCGATCTTTACCCCATTTCGTCAATTTATTTGCTCCACTCGAGCATCCTCTCGAATCCAATCTTTCGATTACCCGAAAAAAAAGCAATAGATTTTTTACCCAACTGTTGCATAAAAAAAAAAGTATCGAGAAATTCGCGTATATACAGAAAAAGGTTCATTTTTTAAATAATTAAACGAAAAGTTTAAAATTCAACATGCGTACTTTACTGATTACATTTTTTCTACAAGTCGAGAATGAATTTGCCTTTATTGCATGTATTGAGACGGGAAAACATTTTAGCAAAATGAAAAAAAAAAAAAAAAAAACCAATCAAAAATGAATCACAGGAAAATTGAACTTTTTTTTCTCGAGTATGTAAATTTGTGAGTCACGATTGTAATACCAGAGTTAAAGTTGTACTGAAATGGTACACTTTGATAGAATCACCTGTCTGTAGCAATTAAATTAACCTCGACAGTGTCCATATAAATTCAACCAGTTCTTTATCTATTTCTGTCTTCGGCTCTCGCTTTCTCTCTCTCTTACTCTTATTAATTCTTCGATCCGCGACCTACGCAAGTCCCCGGGCGTGGATTATTAACGAGCCAACACTAATACACGGACGCTTTCATTCACGAGATCGATAATTGAAAAATAATTAAAACTACCAATTTGGCCGGTAATCTATTTCTATTTTTTTTTTTTTTTTTTTTTTTTTAATAATTGTCCAATTGAAAATAATGAAACTAAAATTATCGAGTAGCTGGACGAATAAAATTGTTTCATCATTGAAAGATCGAACTTTACAAAAATGCTCTGATGCAAAAATAGTATAGAATTTCAAATATTTTTCATGTTTTCAAGCTCATTGGGGGTCGAACAAAAAGTTATGAAAAATTGGCTCGAACCGTTGCAAGATTATGCGATACTGGTAAAAGCAAATTTATTGCACTTTCACTGTTGCATCGCGAGAGAGGAATGAAAGAGTGAGAGCGAGAGAGATAAAAATATACGTGTATCGAAACCCAATTACGGAAAAGTTAGTCCTTTTTATAACGATCGAACGAGACTAGAAAAAGCGGGAGAGAGAGAGAGAGCGAGGAGATCGTCGAATGGAGCCATTCTCGTGAACACGACGTCACGACAAGACTCTCGTGACCACCTGTTCGATCGAGGACTCTCTGATCTAAAAACCCAAGAGATTAAACTTAGCCGTTTATGCAGAACGATTTATTCTTGTTTCTGTACGACAAAGTCCAGCGCATATATATGTATGCAAATACAACTTTCACCGATCATGCAAATCAGTAGCAAAATCGACTCTGCGTGTCATCAAAAAGCAATAAAATATATTAAGCAGTTTAATGTAAGAACGGAAGAGTTATTGAGTCAGATATTGCATCGATTTTTCTCTTTAACCCAGCGATTTCAATATTTTATGCCAACCCGAAAAAAAAAAACTTTAGAAAAAAAGAATATTCCGTTCGAAATGAGAAATATATTAGAGTTATGCGATTTTTTTCGAGTCGTTGAGTATTTTCAATCTCCCGCATTTCTCGGAATTATGCACGAAAAAAAAGCGATATTTGTTGTCAACGGTTTGTTGACAAAATGCCTCGATGTATTAAAATGGCTGAATTATTAAGTGATTCGAGGTTGAATCGATGCGTGAGAACTGTCGAAAAAAGGTGCGCGCCTCCCGTTGAATTTCCCTTCAAACTTTCTTCATTCATTCTCCCTCTCGTTCATGCATTAGACGCATCCCTCCCCTAATTCTTGCTCAGTTTTGCTCCGTGGGGTCTCTCCTGTGAGCGCGACGCGTATTTTTCCTCCTCTTAAACGAACTAACCGACTTGCGTTACGTTACGAGTGCGTGGAGCCGCCGTACATTGCCGCTTGTGGCGTGACGCATGGCCCGTGTTCGATGCACGAGCTCGACTGGGATCTGTGATCGCTGCCTCATACTCGTTTCGTTACTCGGCCCGTGTGGATGTACGCGAGCGCCAAACGCGCGCACGTTTTCCGGTCTGTCGTTATTTTACCCTCTTTCCCCTCGTCCCGTGAGTGTACAAATGTGTTCGATTAGTGAAAAACAAATGATAAATAGTCTACTCGCCCATCAAAACAAAGCTAAGTGTGTGAGAGGTTGTTCGTGTCGTCCGTTGTTTGTTTTCGTCTCAAGGGCATTTTCTTTCGCTTTCGTCGATGCGAGAATGAGACTTCTTCAAATCTTACATCCATCATCGTCGACGAGTGTTTTTCGAGTGAATTTGAGAATCGGTAGTGGGGGCGCTTTTTATTTTGACATTTATGCTCATTGACATATTTTCACTCGGTTTGCATTTATCGACACGATTTTTCGAATGTTCCTTCGGCTTTTCGTCCATGTTTCGATTTTTGCCTAATGTGACATGGAGACGCGTATAAAAATAAACTTTCATTTCGATTATTCTTCTTTTTCTTCGAAACATTGAACTTGTGCCGAAACGAACGCCAGCAGTGATATCAATCTGGTTTTTTTTTCCTTTTCTCCACTCGAAAGTGCTTCGATAAGTGATTTATTTAAATCTGGATGCCAGTGTTGGAAGGTGGAGTTGCTAAGAAGCGTGGAGAAAGGGCACGCAAAATGCGAATGCGCCTTTGCACCGCCTCCAAGGAGTCTTACACGCTCCTTTCAAAGAAACGGTAATTAATCGAAAGGGACTTGAATTTATTGCCTTTTTCCGTTTTTTCCCTTGAGACATAAATAAGATGCAATTATTAAATTCTTACCATTTTTCCATAATTTTACGCAGAGGTTCAGAAAAATCGCAATTTTTTCAATTTATTTGTTAAATTTATTCGTGGATTCTTCATTCCATTAATTTTCATCATTAATTCGTTTTTACCGGACAGATAATTTATAATAGTCGCGAAAGTACCGGGCGAAGCGCGCGCGGCAATCCCACGCAAACCTTTAAAACAAAACGTCCTCTCCCGCTTTACAATAATAAGCATAATAATAATCGCACACTACGAGATTCGCTGGCATTCGTAATTTCTCTCGCATTTTTTCCATTTCCACATTTGTTTTACCGCCTTTTTTTTCTTTTCTGTAATTTTATTTCTCTATCGTTTGAACACGGCGAGTGTACGAGACACAAGGCCAAAGAGCTCGACGTGCACACGCGTGCGTGGGCGCGATGCACTTCCGCGTCGCGTTAATATCCAAGAGAAGATCCTCGCGCGCGATCACGAATATTCTCCTCCGTAGTAAACAATCGATTATACGTAGCACATTTCTAACCTCCCACTTATTTATGTCCTCTTCTTTATCAATTCTCATTTATTTCGATTTTCAACAACAATTTAACTTTTTCACCCATTACAATTTCAATAGGATTTTTGACTGACGTTTCTCCAGTACGAAACAATTATTTTCTTGGTTTATCAACTTCCATTGTTTTTTATTATTATCATTATTACGATAGGAACCCTTTAAATAGTACAAACGCGAGCGTTGTTGAATAATATTGCTCGCGTCTGCTTGTCTTCCTATCTGTACGCTATTCCGCATGTACATAAATGTAAATGTTTGAATTTTATCGCAAGTGGGACGTATTGCGAACGGCCTGGAGACACATGTACACGCATACATATTTATATATTTATGCATGAAATCATAGCGCACACGCACCGCCGTACACAGATCTCGTCGTTTATATATTTTTCATTTTTTTTCATCTCGATCAGACTCGTCCCACTATTGAATTTGAAAGATTGTGGCGCCAACGAACGAGCAACTAAGTAACTCGTAAGACCGGCGTGTATCCGGTTGCTCGTTCGAGAGGAAAACCCATCATGAAATCTTGACTCATTCCAAGTCTTGCAAACGTAGATTTTTTTTCATACTTTTTTTTATTTCTATTCCGCGCAAAAATATTGAACGTGAGATCGATTAGTGTCGATTTTCCTTCTTCTCTTTTTCTTTTCTTCTTCGGCGCATCGGAAAGAGCGAATGAGGAAGAGAGAGAGAGAGAGAGGGACAAATTTATGCTCGTCTCGAATGAATCGAGCCACTGTGTGTTGCATCGCGATGTTACGTCGGCGATAAAATAAAACAGCTCACGATGTCCGGGACAGAAACGGATTTTCGATCGAGCGAACTTTTACAGAGTCGTTAACACGATGAAATAGTAAAAAAAAATCGCTTCGCAGAGAGACCCATGTATTTAGAAATTGCGCAACGAAAGAACTTTTCATCCATCGACGTTTTTTTCGTATCGTTTTGTCGTATTCCGTACTGTGTTTATTTTCCTACGTTGTCCTTTTATTTGTTATCGTGATTTCGTAGTTCGCCCTTTCCTTTTTTGTTTGTGGCGCGTGTTTGTGTACTTGATTTTTTTTTTCCTTGTTTTTCCCTTCGTTGGACGCTACGAGTCTCGGAATCGATGTGAATACGTAAAATATCCGTGAATCCTCACGAACTCGAAAGTGATACACCACCATGAATACGCTAAAAGTTTCCCCCGTCCGCGATCCTCTCGGCTTCGTTTACATGCGCACGCACTCGAAACACGAGAGGAAAACAATTTTACGTATTCTTCGTGCAATGATTTTTTCTCTTGTTTTTATTTTTTTTTCTCAACCGTGCAAACTCTGCCAAAGTCGACGGGGTTCGTTGCACTCGCCAACAATGAGAATGTGGCTTATACGATTTTCGATTCTCGTATATTTCGGCTTTTTTCCATAATTCCAAAAAAACGAGTGGAATCGATTGAGTCAACTTTTCAAAAATATGACGTCCTTCTTTCGTAGTAGAAAACCGCGTGTAAATCTTTTGTGGTGACTACTTATGCAAAAATTGTTCCCGTTCCATGTCTAATCGGTGTGGAATAAAATAGGGTCGAAAAAAGAAGAATAACATGAGAAAAAAAAAGACGAAGCAAAAGAAAAATACAAAGTGTGTGCTCGATGGTCCCTTATCTATGTTAATGTAAAATGCTAAAAACTCGTGCTCGTTTTCTCTGCTTTCGTTCGTCGCGAACCGGAGATAACCCATTTCCTATTTTCGTACAGTGTCCCTCGCGCTCGTTTTTCGGTCTTTATTCGACTTGAAAAATAAACCTGCCTCCCCGCGTCTACATCACACGTTTTAGAGGTCAGACTCTTTTACTTTTTTTTGCACTAATTGTCCGTCTTTCTACACGCACACATCCACGTTTCGAAAAGTTTGTTTTTATCGCTCTGTGCTTCTCGTAATCCTGACAAATGAGCGTCGATAAAAGTCTTTTCACTTCGGGCCTCGAGCGAACATCTCACAAACTTTATAATTCCATTTTTCCGCGAACATACAAAAAAAAAAAAGATAACAGACTACAGCCCCCTGTTTCGTAGCGATAAATTATACAAATTTTACACCAAGTATTGAGGTTCTGAAGCAAAAGCGTATTAAAAAAATATTTTCTTCACCATTCATCACACTTCGTGCAAAAGTTGGGCACAATTTTACAACCAACTAAGTGATTCTATTTCCAAGGTCATAATTTCTAATTTTCATTCTTCATTGTCTATTTTTTATGGTCCGGGTCGGCACAGCGGGTACTTCGCACCGCGAACGATATTCTCTGGCATCGAAGTTTTAACTTTGTAATTGAACCGGCTGGAAAAGGTTCGAAAGAAGTTGCTTAAAGTTTGTACCGCTTTTAGAATAGTAATGGATCGGACCAGAAGGCGGTGAATTTGACCTTTTCCATTCTTTTACGAAGTCAAATGTTGCAACAAAAGCTTGTTGTTTCTTAGACGCGTATAGAGAAGAGTGATAGAGGGAAAAGAGTGAACAAAGAGAGCGCGAGAATCGTTACAAAAAAATCAAATAAAAGGGATGAGTACAATCGAGAGCGGAGTGTAGCCATCGGGCGTTAAATGCAAGCGGACGAGTTTTTGGCCGGCGGCACAGTCAACAGCGCCACGGGGTATAATGCATTACTTCAATGTACAGGGTGTCCGAAAAGTTACGGACGAAATTGATGGAGCGGATAGAGGGTGAGATGCCGAGAGAAAAAGTCCTCAGGCATTTTTCCATCGGACTTTCCGTGTATGAAATATTTATTTAGACTGCACCGGCGAGAAAAATGGTTGAGGACTTTTCCCTTCAAAATTTCGCGATCTATCCGTCGCATGAGTTTTGGAAGATGGATTTTTTCTCACCCCGTATATGAATATTCACGTAGAACGATATATATAGGCAAGTGTACCAGGTTTCGTCTGTTGGACCCCGGGGAGTAATAAACGCCGAGAGCTACGCAACACGCGCCTCAAGCACCGTCCACCAACAACACACGAGAGAGGGATGAGGGAGCAGAGAGGGATAAAATGCTTTTTCGTCGATGCCACGAGCTATAAACTCTCTTTCTTCAGCCCCCACTGTCAGATTAGAAAATAGAAGCCAATTCCATAGCCATCTGGCTTATGATTCTCTTTTACGTGTGTTTTTATACTTTTTTTTTTCCTTTAACATTTTCTTCGATACAAGTATAACCACAACGCGCGAACGGGGTTATTAATAGTTACTTTTTTCGACGCTTACGTCCGTCCCCTTCCACTTGCTCTTTCGAGATACTTTGGAAGAATCATCGGACGTATACGGATTAATGATTGGAAAACCCATCGCAAATTGTAGCTACGTGCGAAAAAGGCGTGGTTTACTTCGACCCCTGCATCACTTCCAAACCCCGCATAAACGCTCGGAAAGCAAGATTTTTACAACGCTTTCCAGACGCATTACTTCGACACGCTCAAATTTTTCATTATATACCTTCGTGTGCGCGAAAGGACTTTTGATTTTAATTCAACGAAATAAAGGTGTTTCTCGACCCTTCGTTTTTATTTTCGCTTCTGCGTTAATGTCAATCCTCGGACGCGCGTGGTCACTAAATCACCCATCCTGAGGTTTTATTTGCTGTCCTTTCATCTCACGGATTAGCGAGTTATGTGTATAGTGCTGCAACCCATCACATTTAGCATATAGATCTCTATTGGTCGGACATGAGCTATACAGGCTCGTAAAACCGAGCGCGAGATATATACGGGAGTACTTACGAGGGTGAAAGTAAAAGAAAGCAAAGGGAGATCCTTTTCATACATAATAAACGCGTTTCGTTGACCTATTCGTACGCTCAAATAAATCCATATATGGGCCAGTCGATGTGAATGGACCCTTTTTCCATCGCACACCCAAATTCTCCACAATAATTCCCGCGTAATTAGTTAAAAACAATCTCAAACACCGAAACTTCATTATTTTTAATAGGCTATCAAAAAATACCTTTTGTTGAGAAACAAGTCGATGAATAGGAATGTACTTTCGTATAAAAAAAAAACTATAGCCTCCTCTTTTACAAAATAGACATATTTATGTTGACACTGGCTTGAAAGATGTCTGTTATTCTTTCTCTCTCTCCCGCCCGGCTGTGTTGTCTTCGCGAACACGAGCTTCTCCCCGCAGGATATGCCACGGGTGACCGCTGCATGCTCGGGACACCGGAATACCCAAGGATTACGCTCGGCTTACCAGAGGATTAAATCCTCTGACGTATACATGTGCGTGTCCGTTTTGTTCCAGGCATCTTTGCATTATATTTCTATATATAAATGTATGCACGTGAATCGTGTACGAATTCTCGCTCGGTTGATCTTCCAACAAACGACCTTATACTCGCAATTTTACGCACGATCTCATATTTATATACGAATACGTTTTCATACACAATTACACATTTTTGTCATTTTTTTCTACTTTTTTTTTTTAAATGCTTATAATAATAACAATATACTTTTTTCTCTTTCACGGAAAAAGTAGTGATTTATTTTTTGTCCTCGTGTTTTTCATTGTCAAACTCGGATTAAATGCAGGATTCACCACGCACGATTTGTCTTCGTTTCTGCGAACATTTCACTTTTTTTTTAACACTTAATCCACCTTTTCGCTTCATTTTTCCATGCTTATGCCCCCTCGACACGATATTCGTACAATCGAACGAGGATTATGCCGGGGATCTATCGGTTGCGATAGTCGCGCGGACGCGTGTTGAAAAAAATGTTGCCCGATCGATCGACAATTTGCGCTTAAACTGTATATGTTTTTTTTTCCCCTTTTTTTGGTCGTATTTTTCTTTAAAATCCCCTCATGTGTTTGGGTGAGTGGGGGATTTTGTGGCTTGGTAGAAGAATACAGAGGTCGACCCCCGAACGTGCTGTGGTTTTGTGGGCACGCGTCTCAAACTTTTTCACTTTTTCCACCAATTTTCACACAAATTATCAATAAATTTGTATTATCATTAAATCTCATAATTCTTCGATAAAAAGTGAGTAATGACAAAACAAGGTAAAATTGTAAAAATTAAATTTTCTCGTCGTCGTATACATAGATATAGAGGTTTCATGGGAACGGCGCTCGTTCTATTGTGCTTTTGTGTTTAGTTTCACGCCCGCGAGCACGAATCACTTACTAATCGATCAATGCACTCGGCTGCGTTTTTTTCTCTCCTCAAAATACGGTTGCTCGCGTTCGCTGCGCGCTCATGACGCGTTCAATTGAACGGATCCATCACAGTTTGCACGAAGGGACGAAATGTGCAGAGCCAATGAAATATGATAAATTACGAAATTTTCAACGGCCCCGTATTGTCGCGGAACGTTTTTTTTTTTCAGAAAAGGTCCGAGAAGTTTGAAAATATTGACAATTGATAAATCCGTTTGCTTTTCTTTATTTTTCATCACTCGTGTTTTTCGATTCGACAATCTCGAAAATATTACGCATAATCGCGGCGCGTTAAGACATTTTTTTTCTCCCGCGATTGCCACATACGGGGAGTAGAATGAATAAAATTCTTCTGGAATGAATGAACCGAGACTCACGAGAGAGCGAAAGTCTTTTATGAATGAAGAATTCTTGGTAGTGTTAAACTCGCCGAATTAATGAGAAATATTGTGTCTCCGAAGACGAGATCGAGAGAAACAGTAAAAAAGATAAAAAGACGAGAAGGAAAGAGATACGGAGAAGGTTCGAATGACAGAGTAGTCACGATTTCTCTTTCTCTCTCGCTCTCTCTCTCTCTTTCTCGTTGTTGATTCGCAAAGTCATGACGTCACAGCCGAGGGCCGAGGAACTCGAGCAATGAAGACGGGTCAAAGATTCATCGTTGTCTCGCTCTCTTTCTCTGGCTCGTCTTCTTTCCGTGGGCCACAATGAGAATGAGAGAATGCCAGATGGGTGAGAAATACGATCAGCGCAATGTGTTGCTCTTTATTTATTAGTTTTTTTCTTTTTTTTTTTCCAATGTCGCTCACGCACTCGAAGATTGCACTCTAAACTCCTTTTTCATTCTTTCCTACTTCGTCTTCTTCTTCTTCGTCTTGTTCATACATATTTTTATTTTTATTCTCGACAGGAAACGAGCAATTAAAAGACCACTGCGATCACATCTCTGTCTCACTCGCGCGACTCTTGCTCGCGATCGTGGCGAAAAAAATATTTATCCCTAATTACATATATATGTATATTTGTGTAGACGAAAGAAGAGAGAAAAAAACGTCGACGACGAACCCGCACCAAGAATTATTATTGCACCGTACGATCTGCTAAAACTATTTTCTCTCCTTCGCCATCTTTCTTGCACTGTGCATGATCTCTTCGGAAAGATATACACAACGAAGAATTCTCATTTATACTCGCGCCGTGTAATGACTAAAGATTTATTGATAATAAATGAAATACGTTGACATGCGTTTACGAATTTTTTAATTCGTCCAAAAAAACGATGTTTGAAAATTACTTTTCTCAATATTGACCATTCGAATTTCGTCGGAATGAACGAATGGTCGAGATATAGCGAGAAAAGTAGCGAGAAAAAAAAAATTAGTCAACAGGCTCAGGGAGTAAAAGTGGAAATGGAAAAGCTGTTGACAAGTATGTAGAAATAAATTAAGTACGAGGGGTTAAAAGATATCCTGGAGGATGACTTTGTAAAGCAGCTGTTGGAGAAAAGTTGGGGGGGTTGCTCACGCGTTCGCGACTAATTAGGTCGAGCGCCATTTTCTCCGAGTAAAGCCCCGTAAAGTCTCCTCCTTCATCCTCTCTCGCGCGTCCAGCTTCGAGTAATTCCCGGAGGTCATTCGTTAACCTGGAAAAGCTGGACGTTCCAAAGGGACGCGGGGGAGAGGAGGAAGGAAGGAAGACACGTAGAGAACCTAGTCCGTGAGATTTATTATTAGCTTTTTTTTTTTCATCCTTCGGATTTAACACATACTCGCTCGCTGCAAAACTCGCCCCATGAATTTTTCATTTTTCAATCCTTTCTCCCATTGATCAACTTATTTTTATTTCATTAACTTCTCAACTCTTTCGAACTGAAAATATCAGCTTCAGCCTGAAAGTGGAGAGCCAATTTATTCGTTACTGATGGTGAACAGTTTTCTCAAATCAAATTTTACTCCACCAAACTACACTAGTTTTATTTTGAAATTTCACTATTGTTATGCTCATATTCGAATACACGCGGACGAATATGATGTCATTGGTTTAATCGGATAACCACAAATTACGAATCCGATGAATCGTGGTTACATATATATTATAGCGTCAATACACTACATATATTTGTACTTTTATTATTAATATGTATACGGAACGTGAAGCAAGAAAAGAGAAATAAGACACGGAATCGAAATTATAGCCAGGGAAAGTATAATTTATGGGTTTCGATTAGTCCTGGTTGAAAAATCTGTCGCGGCTCAATTTCATCGTATATACATAAGGTATAGATATACATATAGAGATATTCTTCTTTGGCACCCTAGGCTGCATTTATACGAACAAATAGCTCGGGGATCAAGCACATTTCCCGCATCTCGTAATGTATCCTCGCTCTTTCTCTTTCTCTTTTTCCCTTTGGCTTTTTCTCTCAAACAGACTGCACGGCAGCGAGAGGCTTCAATCCCCAAAAGTGAATAAATTGAGTCGTGTCCTCTTGCCAGCAGCAGCAGCCTCTCACCCTCGCACTTTGTGAAATTTAAAACCCCACCAATTTGACACTTTTCCCATTCCAATTATCACGTACGTGGACGAAAAGAATGAAAATTGAAAAATCACCGAATATCACCGAATATATAAAATAACCAACGGATGATAAAACTCGTTCGTGCGTTAAGAAAAGATGTTCAATTGCTCAAATACGAGGGTAATACGATTAATTCCTTTCCCTCCCTTCCAATCGAAAGGGCTTCCACGAGCTGCTTCTACTTTTGATATATAACGCTCATGTATATTTGCCATTTATGGAGAATAAACGTGCTCCGCACCAAAGGACAATTTATATAATATGAATTAACGCAATCGACCGCGAGAGGTTCCACGCCGTTTGTATTTGTGTATATTACTTCAGCCCCTGTCAATGCAGACTTTGCGGTAAGCCCTTGTTTTTATTACTACCACCTTTCTATACGCGTAATTCCATCGATTAAGCCATTTTAGGTCACGTCCCTCTTCCATTCTCTTTCGTTTAAGCTCGAGACTTTTGTGCTCGGTTACTCTTTCGTACGACAATTGCAATAAAAAAATAAAATAAAAATAAAAAACGTCTAAACATTGTTGTGGTAATTATAACAAAATAACAATTATGATAATTATTACGAATAAGCAGGAAGAAGAGCGTTATAGTTTGAAGGGTCGAAAGTGTCGAGTCTCAATATGTAAATACACATATGCGGAGGAATGATCGCGTGGGGTCTTTTCGACCTCCCCCGTTGGCGTATGATCGTTGCCGGCGCGTGCTCCGTGTCAAAGATTGCCGATCTATGGCCATGATATCTCGATAAGAACGTCAACCCCCGTTAATTTGGACATCGCGCGATGGACAAAGCCTTTTTTTTACATTCGTATCCTCGTGTGCATATGCGCCTATTGTCATATATCGCCGTGTCCGAGTTTGGCGTTACGCAGTATAAATAAATATACATTTGTATTTTGTATAAAAGTATACGTGTCGATATAATCGAGAGATAAAAAGTGGACACGTGTGTGGGCACAACAGAGGGTGAAAATGGCTACCCTTATGCTTTAAACCCACTGGGTCAGATCGTCTCGCGTCATATGTTGCTCTTTGATACGAGATTGAGAGAAAAAATTTTGAGATTAGTGGGGTGAGAGTTTATTTATATACATATCTGGATAAATATATAAATATATTTATCAAATATATGTAAAAAAAAAAGTTATTCGTTTGCTACGCATAAAACACTTTAATGGGCTGCTGAAGAAAGACAGACGGACAAAGTTCACCCCCCGCGTACACTTTTTTTGACTCGTGCTCTTGAGACGAGGTCGAAATTATTCAATTTATTGTAATCCTCGTTCTCGGAACAAAAAATATTGGAGAGTGGTCCAAAAAGATCTTTCACACTTATTTGTACGCATGAATATTTATTCAACGGAGGGAGAGAATTTTTCATTCGCTATTATTCTCGATGCACATTAAAATATCACAAGTGGCCAACTTCTGAAATGCAACGTGAAAAGCTGCATTTTTTTGCCTCATTCACGCTGCACTCTGCTCTTCCATTTATATTATCCATCACGCGAGTAAGAGAATGAGAGGAAAAAAGAAAATAAATCGAACCCCTAACAAAATGAACCCCCGTCGAGAGAAATAATAATAATCGAATAAATACATTCAGACTATTGAACATAGTGCAACCCATGACCACCACCACCGAAAGTCCAACCAAACGTTTGTTTGTCCAGTAGAACCATCAGAAATTCTCGAGTGCCTGTCTTTTCTACTAAAATATTTTCATTCTCTCTCTCTCTCTCTCTCTCTCTCTGGATATTTAACCCTCGATCACTCCCCCGTGAAGCTTCATATATAGGTATACGAACGAGAGAAAAAAGAGTCCGTGTGTAAATGCAATATCTCTTGCTTTATGAAGTTTCCAGACGCACTCGAAAATCGAGAGGCTACAACAGAGTGAGGCGTGAATGCTCTCTTTGTCGAGATGCAAATGTCAACCCAGGCTAGTAAATGTATTCCGCGTGTATATACAGTCGATACAAGCGATCCTAGCCATTATTCAACATGTCCAAGACACAATACACATTTGGTAACGCGCAGGCGGACCAACGGGGGGCGGGGGGGAGGGGGGAAGAACAGCCCTTCATAATAATAGTAAATGAGGAGAGAAATATGGCTATATGCAAATTATTCACCCTCGGATGTTTAGGTGCATTGCATCGTACTCGAGAACTCAATATATAAATATGGCATATGGGGTGTTTAATTTTTCGCACAATTTTTTTTCTATACACCGCATTCGGTATAGTGTCGTACACTAACATAATAAATTATCCAAAGTGATTTCATCTTTACAAATCCGTATTTTTCAATCATGTAGAATTTTGAACGCTAAAGAACAACATTTCGTCGATTTAATTGAATGTTTGGGTTTGCAAAAAAATATCGAAAAAAGAGACAAGAATGTATGTTACATAAATTGAAATTTAATGTAACCATCCGTAGAAGCTATTGATCCATAGGGGTTGAATCACCTCTTCCAGCCTGCTGTTACGCGTATTGCACTACACATGTGTTCCAGACGATGAATCAAATGCTCCGCACACTCGAAATTCGTAGTTTGTGGCTCGAGACAATTGTATAACTATATCGCGTGTGCTTGGCAATCGAGACTATTATACATGTCTCTGCTTAAATGCAGAATATGTTGATGATCGCGCGCGATGGCCCAACATATGCATCCTAGTCGTCAACCCCTCGAACGACGATCCCCCAAAATTACGAGCGTCTCTCTGTTTATTATTATTTTTCCACTCTCATTCCCTTTCTTTTTTTTTCATTTTTTTACTTTCTATTTCATTGACACTTTTCCTTTCTCCGAATCCGCAGCACCCTCTTCGTTCATCCCTTTCGACTTATTTTCACATGGTCAACCAACCGCATCGAAGAAACACCCCTATTTTGCACCGCCACCAATTTTCGCCGAACCAGATTTATTTCTACTCTTTTTACGTCTCTTGACTTTTTTTTAAATCATCGCATATTGAATCGAAATGCAAATATTGCATTTAATAGAAAATCTTTAATTATACGTTCGTTGCGGAAATGAAATTCTCACTCGATTTCTTAGTTTCCACTCTCATCGGAATGATCGATCATGGCTAAATCACGTTTCTCGCATATATATGTTGTTCGTAGGTCTAGGAAATTGACGAAGGAAATTTCTATATCTACCGAAGACGAGATGAGGGTCTCGTGTACGTATACGAACTCTCGTCCCTCGAACACGATAATGCATTATCGCAATAACAAGCTTCGTTCCAGAGCTCGCGTCCTATAGTGCCAACATCTCTTCTGTGTGTATTCAACGTGTACCCTCGTTCGCGATCGGTCCTATTATTCGTTAAATATATGAAGATAAGCGGACAACAATGAACTCGTTAATGCTACTTCTCGGAGGAGCCACCAGTTTTCTTCTCAATATTGTCTTATGTACGAAAGATTACACGAGACTCTTCGCGCGCTGATAAGCCAATAATGTGTCTGCTTTTTACGTCACACTTAACAAGAAAATTCATGAGATATACTTGTAACCATTTTTTTTTGAAAATTTTCAACAAATTCGAGCAACTAATTTCGATGTATTATTATTTTTTTTCCATCTCTGGGGCATAAAAAGCGGAGATCAATCCTCCCGGGGGTTCGCGGATAGGCGTGATATAAAAATCTCCAAGTTCGATAACGAGATTCCGATGTTTTTTATTTCGCCAAATGTTTTTCATCCCCAGGGGTACGATAAAAAAAAATCTCGACAAAAATAACCAACGTGCTGGCAAAAAATTGTACGTAAACGTAATGAGAGGTTCTATACGAATTTTGGGAATGCTGAAAACGAGGGTAGGGGCGAAGAGGAGTTGTCGTATCACCTGCGACATCAAACCGCGGGGCAGAATGGACCAGGGGTCGTCCCCTCGCGATACCAATGATTTATCGTTTCGGCTATATTTTCAATGGGCCCCAATGAAGTTGTTCCGATTGTTGCATACATTCACCTTTAAGTTCTCCCCTTTCGGTCTAGAATTTTATAATTCTTTCCTCTTCTCATCTATAGCTTTATACTTATTTATTAATAACATTATATTAAATATTTAATAAATAAATAAAATATTTAATGAATAAAAATGAAATTTGTGCTTAAATACGTGAAAGACACAGTTTGTAAATAAAGTCAATGTAGATTTAGATGAAAATATGTGGAATCTGGTAGTGGAGGGAAATAAACATTTGAAGGAGAGAAAAAAAAGAAAAATTTACGTATTGGGGTGCTTGCGTGTGATGATTATCGAAGCGAGGGGGGTGAGAAGGAAGGACATGCTTGTCGTGCTCGTAAATCGATTGAACGATCGGGTAATCGAGCCCGCGAGGCCGGGGGACAAGAGAATTTTTATTGAGAAAATTCGATCAATCGATCGTTACTATATTTGCCTCGCTCGCTCTCTCTCTCTCTCTTTTTAATACGCATATTGCATCACAACAATGCGAAATCGGGCGTGGCAGGCGAGTCGGAAAGAAAAAAAGATGAAAAAAAAAAAACGCGTACAAGACGAATGAGTCGATAAAAAAGGAGAAAAAAAGAAGCGTGATCCATCATTCGTTGGTGCGATTCAAAACGCGCACATGTATTAACATATTCATGCGTGACGTTTACCGCGCACACGCGAGAAAGAAAAAGAGAAGAGACGAAAATATTCACATGTGCTGGGGGGACATCTGTCCATCAAAATTTTCTCGTCTCCCGATCGCGGTTCATCTATACGTCGATCTCTGAACCGGAAACAGAAAAAAAATCCGGTACGATTCTCCTAAAAAAAAAAGAACAGCCCCGAACAAAAAATTGAACAAATTGGATTTTAAACACTGCCTCAAAAAAATCCATCAAAGAATAACCGCTATTCGATGCAACGAAAAAAATCGTACAAAGAACATTTCCTCATATACAAAAAAATCACTTTGTATTCGAAAATTCGTTTTTTTCCATTAGCCACTTAAAATGAATTATCCTTTGAAGAAATATTGCTCGTTTGGATAATAATTGCCTGGCAACATAATGATTATCGATTGCGGAGCCTCCGCGCGAAGCGTGGTGCGGAGGAATCCTAAAATGTGGATGACTACAGAAGCAAAGGGGAAAAACCACGAGTAATTGTTTTATGTTTGCGGTTGGCAGAAGCATCACGTGCTTCTATAACCAATTCATTCGTGCCTATAGACAAAACGACCACCACATATTTCCCGCGCATATTTATACACCCGCATGTATATCGAAACTACAAAATAACCAAATATTGCCCCTTTATATACAAATAGACACGCGAGATATATAGATGCAGATGTGTATATACACTGAAATGTGGTTACATTATATGCGTCACGAGAATTGATTAAATTAACTCGTTAAATTGGACACACCCATCATCAAATACGCTTGCGTGAATGCTCACCGTTCGCCGCGTACACCACTATATCCTATGTGAATACATACGCATTATAACCCCGGTCTGGCACGCGTTCAACGCCACATAATAGCGTATAGCATTATTACACACATGTCTGTACATTTCTCACGCAATTATACATATATATATATATATAGGTATGTATGCATGCGCATGCAGAAGTAATATGATCCACATAACAGTGGGATCCAAAACGTCATGTGGCCTGTCGTGTGTGTACGTCGACATTTTGAGGGAGATTATTGCGGTATGTCATTCCTCCGGCGGGGGTTATTATACGATCAGGCACGATGACATTTACAGTCCGAGCTAGAGATCTCTAAAACCGCTCAAACCTCCTCCCCTTATTTTCGTCCTCTCGTATATTATTTATCTTTTTTCTCTATTCGACTGTACGTACTTGCGGCATGTGAAAAAGTGCGAAATATACAATTGCGTCACGTGACAGTTGAAATTAAAGGGGATGAGATAACGTTTTGTACGAAAGACGGCAAAAGAATAATGGAGGAAAAATAGAAAAGAAAAGAAAGAAAGAAAAAAAAATTGGTGCGAACGAACGAGAGCATGAAAAAGCTTTCACCCACGCGCGAGAGAAACTTGGTCATTTATATACTTTTCATCGCGCGGGATCTCCAGTTTCTCGCTCGTTTTAATCGCGAACCCTCCACGCCCCCTTAATTGCCCGTTATTAAATTTCCCGTTGCGCACGATCCTTTTGGAAAAACTGACCGTTCACCGCGGGGCAAGAGGAAAAACTATAATGATGATTACAACTGTCATTATTAAAATAATTTTTGTAATCATACGAATAATAATAATAATAACGATCATCATAATTGTAATACGTATTATTATCGTCGATAAAATGGCAAATTAGATGGGAGTTGGGATTTTAATGGCCCACTAATTTAATCACGATGTAGCAACCGTTTGATACGTCCTGCCTGAAAAATCGACAAAACATTTTCTATTGCCCTTAAAATGAGTTTTTGGAAATTCGTGAGCTTTTATACAGGAAGTTGGTGCAGAGGAAAAAAAAGTAAATGCCTCAAATGAGAATACAAAGAATTTCTTTGAATCTATTGAAATTTAAATAATTACAGTCATTTTTTTCTCATTTTCAATTCGATATATTTAGCGTTGATTCGAAGTTACGATTATTTATTTCCCATCGATTGATAGGAATTTTCTGTCCGGGTGAACGACACGAACTTTATTCTGTTTTTTTTTTTTCCGGTTTTTTCACTCTTCCATGATTAATACATTATTGATCGTCCAATTCGTCGTGGCTGACTTGTGCGGCCAATGTTTTTCTTTTCGACAACACACACACACACACACACAGGATAGCATGACTCAACAAATATTCGAATTTCGGACGTAACACAAATTTGTACCCTCGTTGCGGCCTCGTTCATCGTTTCAAAGTGTCAAACTATTTCGTGGCAATGATTTTGCTTTTTTCTTTTTTTTTTTTATTTCCCCACGTGCAAAAGATTCGATATAATCATCGTCGTCACTTATAGGAGTGTCAAAAAATTGACGGAATTGTTTACTCGCTCGCACGTGCCAAGTTCCTGGTTAATCACGTGTACAGTATATTTCAAAATTTGACACCGTAACGGTTTCGATCGCGTCGAGGAACATGCTTAAAAAAATATTTATATTTCGGAAACTATATTCAATACTCAATGTTTCTCACAGCGGGTTAATGGATTAGTGGATTTAAACGAGACATTGGAAACTTAAAGTGTTTAGGAGTTAACTCGTGTTTTACCGAGGGTTGATGAATTTTTTGAAAGCATACAAGAGAGAAAAAAATGCAGCTGCCGCCAGATGCATTTGTGCGGGGCTATCGTCGAATTTCTCTTCGTGGGGGAGCAAAAGAGAGAAAAAGAAGAGGATTTTTATTTTAGAGAGAGTCGGGGGGCAGCGGAAAGATTAAGTTCGAAGGAGCATCGATATTTAAGGCACTCGTTTTCACTCTCATTCGTAAGCTAGGCCGTAAGACTTAAAAGAAGGCGCCACAACATCTGCCAGACCCCTCTGTCCTATTTCGTCTCCCAAGATGCATCTTTTCATCCCGGGCCCCATCATAAACTGTTACGACATCGACGCTTGTACCGCTTATTCTTCTAACTAGATCTTCTGCCCTTTTTTCACGTGTTTAAGGAGGCAGCAGCTCGACCAATCGGTCTATTGCGAACAAACCGACTCCCGGAGGGCCATTCATCAGGATGATCGTCAAAATGATTCCCGAACCAATCACGACAAGCAGGTCAGTATTCACAACCTCGCATTATAAAAACCAATAAAATCGACATTTTATTGAGCCCCATTCAATCTCATTCTATACTACTTTTGTCCGCATTTTCGGCGCCCCAATTTTTATTTCTTTCTTAAATCCAATAAATTCTTTAAAAGTTACACTATTTCGACATTTTTTTCTTCATTTTGTGCTTTATTCATTTATTCAAACGAAGATAGCATTTTTTCTGTTTCTGAAATTTTCGATCTTTTTATTAATTCAAACAATTTTTCCAAATTCAGAGTACCACTCAGGATCTTTTCGAGCTTCTCGAGAGGGTTCAAAGTTCAAGACTCGACGATCAACGATGCGTCTTACCCCCGTATTTTTCCCAGGTAAGTGATACATGTTTTTTTTTTCTTTTTTAAAACGCATTTTTACGCAAAAGTGGAAGGAAAAATCTGAATAAAGCGTGAGAATACTCTTCCACTCTTTAATTTTGCTCCGGCAAACGTTTGTTTTGTTTTACGACCCAAAAAATGATGATGAAAGTCTGAAAATTTCGTGAGAATACATTTTATACTTTCATCTCGTCCGAGCGAATTAAAATTCTAATTTGATTTTTAATCAGCTCGAAGAGAGTGCGAACAAAAAAAATTGCGAAAAAAAGTAGTTGAAAAAGAAGGATTTAATAAAAGTGAAAAGTTGAGATTGACATTCGTAAATTTACGATGTGAAAAAGGCAATTGAGTGAAAAGTATAAAAATGCAGGGTCGTAAAAAAATGGAAAAAAAAATGAATATACGAGTACACATATATTTTCATTTAATATGGCAGCACCCCTATACCATATAATCTTTAAACATCCCATCATAGCCTTTTTCTCGCTTCGTTTAATCTTATCTAATTTCCCTGGAGTTTACTGCTGGTCCACCCCCGCAAGCGCCTCCCTCCCAAACAGAGTTTTATCCGAGTTGATTGTACCGAGGTGCCGGCAACAATGACCCAATAAAAATTTACGAGAACGCGCGCGACTCGGGCTCTTCGGACTAGAGAGAAAAAAAAACCATCTTCTTCGTCACTTTCTCCCTCTCTCGCTTCATAAACTGTCTCGTAAATTAACGTACCCTCGAATTGAGCACAATTGCAACGCCGAGGGTGTTTGATAATCTTATGGGATTACTCTTGTAAATGAATAGCCTTTGAAATTTCTACGAGAGTAACGATAAATCATCAATTGAATTTTTCAATAATCCATCTAATCATTTTTAAACAAGAGTCTAAACAGCAACAAAAAAAAATAAGTCTGTATCCATTCCAAGTTATTCGAATCTCTGTCAACCCCTCATCGTTAATTCAAAGTCCACTTTTTCGTACGAATCTCAGGGAATTTATTTTGTATACACGTGTATAGAGGAGAAAAAAAAAGAAAAATTGTGTCCGCTTCGTTTGATCTGTATCCGTGGATATCAATAGAGAGATTCATTTTTCTTCATTCGTCCCGAAGCTCCGAATCAAGAGAAATTCGACATTCCGTCACGGATTAATTAATAGTACACGCGATACGCGCGAGAACGACACAGGAGCGGCTCAATTGATTTACTCATTTATATAATACACGCGTGTGTATAGGTATACGTTCGATATAGAGTCTTTGACGCGAAAGATTTGAAGATGGATGAAGTCGATTCTTCACGCGGGTGTGTGCAGTGTCAGAAAAAAAAATACACATACATATATAGATATGTACTCGTAGTGGACCAATCCGTCACAAATCGTTCGGTCACGGTCAGTTAAAGGGCGTTTGAAGCCCGATTCTCTGTGTTTATTCCCCTCCATTCCCCATTATTTTTTTTTCTTCCACTCCTTCGTTTCTCGCCCTTGCGTCATTGGGTCCGGCAGAACTTCGCCTCTCTCTCTCTCTCTCTCTCGCTCTCCTCAGGACTTTAGATTAGTGTGACGCGCGCTCGTCAATTTTGAACCGTTCACGGACGTCCCTTAGGCCCTAGGAACGTGCCGGTCACACGTTCTATATTTATGTACGTTTGAAAGCAGCCTACGACACCCTAAAAATCAACTGACTGTCCGAGTTCAGAAACCACATTAATTACAGACTTTCGTGCAAAGAAAATGGAAAATCTTCAATTTTTCCTCTTCTACATTTGAATTTTTTTCGTTCGATTAATCATTCGATCCATTTGTTCCACTTCGGTCGGAGGAAGAAGCTCAACCTCTCAAGTTATTGCACTTGCACTGTCCATTGAGGACGATTTCACGAGAGTGGTAAAATGGAAAGACGAGAAGAATAAAAAAGTATAATCGTTATACATAAATATATGCAATATACGTGTATGTGTATCAGTGTTCTATCCATTCGTGATGGCATATTAAGACGGAGTAATGGGTTTTCTGGTCTCATTATGAGAGAGAGCGGGATGAAGATTGCGATAATCGAAAAAGGGATAATCGACGGTTTTACTGCTCTATACTATAGCGGGATGAAAACGCCCGATATATACACGTATACATTTTGTGGCCAATCGATTTCATATCTCTCTGTTCCCCCCTGCCTTCATTTCCAGTGACCCGTGGCAATGAAAGTTCAGCAATCATGAGACTCATGTCCGCGCGGATCTTCCCAATACTCTCGCCGCGGGTTCCCTCTTCGACGCCCACCTTTTTGCAAATGACGTCCGGATTAGATTAACCGGATATTTGCATAAATGCCATTAGCCCACAATTCCTTTCATGGAATTCGGCGCTTGGCCCTTCTTCCTTTTAGTACCTATTTTTTATTATTTTTTTTTGCTCAGGCATTGCACGCTCCGAGGAATTATTCGTGCATGTTTTTGTTTTTCATATGCAATAATTGAGAAACACGGTGGGATGATTCTACATGTGGAACGATCGTAAAAACGTTTTTCGTCGCAAGTTCCCATGATACTTTATCTCGCGACAATCTCGTCTGGTTTTCTCAAGTGGATTCAAACTTCATCTGTTCACCACGTGATTTTGGACGAGGTTTTTCGTGCGACAATTTTTTGTCTCTTTTTTCTTGTCGCACATGCAATTTCCTACTTTATCCACTATTCAGCCGATAAAGTAGCGAATCACATTGGAGTTTCGGTCGGTAATCTTATCATCGATAGGTACAATAACATTTGTCGGTAATCTTACCATCAATTGGTACCATAACATCTTTCGATGTTGTAGAATTCCATAAAAAATTCACGTCGATTGATAATCTGGATAATTTATCGTCGAATGATTTTTCGAGCAATATCGATCGATTGCACTTTCGTTCAATTTGATTTAACACAACTGACATCGGTTATTGAAATATTAAATTATTATTGTTAAAATCCTCCATCATCTATTTTTCGCCGAAGATATTAATCAAGACTTTGGTTCGCAATTCGTCGCAATATAAATATTTCGTATTCTTCATTTTTGCTATACTTTGGGCAACGAACAGTGCCAATGAATTTAACAAAAGATAATGGTATTCAGAATTTCGTGGCAGTGCTTCGGAAATTCATATTCATGTACCGTCCTCGCGAATATCGCATGAGAGAAACGAGAAAGACATTTGTATTGTTGGAAAGGACACGGTATATCTCGTGTAAAGGATGTCGAGGGTCGGTATTCGAGCGAGTCACTCTCACTTGCACACAACACCGAAAGAAAGACAGAGGGAGAGAGAGAGAGAGAGAGTAGGATAGAGTTGAAGTAGGAGAGGAAAGGGAGGAAAGAGTAAAGCCACTTCCGGTCGGCCATCAGGTACCCGCACCAGAAGTCTCGCTCGAACTACCTCGGTAAGCCGCCAACGCCAGCCGTTCTTCTTAACTATCGTCGAGCTGTCGTTTTCGCGTATATAAACTTCGCGTAAGATCGTTTTTTTATAGAGTTGTCGCAAAACAATTTTTCCTTCTACACAACCTTTTGACAAATTTATCTTGCAATTAATTGAATTATTTTTCAATCGATTTAACGCTGAATAAAAAATCTAACTCGTAGCGACAAAAATGTTCTGTTGACATCGAATGACCTCTGCGTACTCTATTTAGTTGGCACTCGTATACGGTACAGTTGGTACAAGTATGGGTCCGGTGCATTAGCCGTGAAGATCGTAGATTTCTCGTGTACATTTGTACGCACTCCTCGATTTTAATTCTCGGTTCTGACTGTATGTGATCACACATTTTGTTCCTATACTAACCTATACATCTATATATGACGAGATCGTCGAACGAGACGCGTAGCTCTCGTATAAGCAGATTGTTATGGTACGCCTTTTCGCCACGGCCATCAACCTATATATCTATATGGAATAATAACAATGTAAATATTTATATACATATATACATATGCATACGGCGGCGAACGTCTCGGAACAACGCGAGTTTTTTTGCTTCGACGGCCATGGAGGAGGTACGAAAAGTGGCTGTGGTGGGGGGGACAGCGAAGAAATAAGAAATGAGACACAAGTAACTCGCGTTAGAATATTCTCGGAACGTTATTGTCCATGTGGTCTTTTGGCTTCTCGAACGCGTGCATGTAATGCAAGCATAATTTATATATTTATAATTATTGTTTTTTTTTTTTTTTTTTTTTTTTTTTAATTTATGTATATTATACGCATGTGAATGTGTACACATGTAACTATGCCGTAGCGTATACATAATCAAAGTATGAGACGCGAGACACGTAACTCGGCTCGGTATGAGGAACAAGGACTGGATATCTAAGATTTTTTTGTTCCTTTTTTATTTATACTTCATTGGCTAGTCATACGCGAGTTGAGGAGAGCACGTTGCATACTCGAGGGATTTGCTACACATTGCGGAGCTGCCATATTTGTAGAGCTTTATTATAATGATAATAAAAAGTATATGAATAATGATAATGATAATAATTGGGACATCCCCATAGTCGAGGCTTTGATTGATCGAGGCTCAAACGACGCGTGACAATTTATTGACCATCATCGCGCGAACGATTGATCGATTTCGAGCGATCCGGAGACGCCTATTCATTTTTTGAAGCTTTCAAGACTAGAAGGCGAGCTCTACAAAGTTGGAGTTTGACTTTTAAAACATTTTTTCCTTCATTTTGTTCCATCGAACGCTTGCTCGTGATTGATATCGTAATTAGAACCACGGCTCGGTCGTCAGTCGCTCCGAAGTAATCAATTACAGAGATTTTGCTAAAAATAATTGGACCAAATGGAGAAAATAAAAACTTTTCAACGAGCCCAGTGTTTTAGGCACATTTTTTATTTATTTTTTAAATTTTTCATTTTTTTCTCCGCGTCCGCGCGTTAACCCTGCTTGACCTTCGAATCTCGAAGAACCTACGATACAGATATATACGACGTTCGCGTTGTATTTGAAAAAACTCGACATTCGACAGTTGTAAACGCTGCTGCGTGCCATCAGTTCTAAATCCAACAATAGCGTCACTGTGTCACGTACAGCGCGGCCTGCTGTACGTAATAATCTATACACACGCTTATGGCCGCTCTCCCTCTCGCTCTCCTTCTCCGTTCGTCCGTTTAGTGCCGGCTTTTTCGCTCGTACACGCCGTCGTCACACTCGATTCTCAAGACTCTCGATAACAACTTTACTATCGTCACGCTACTCGCCAGTATCACGTTTTTACCATTGTTATTACCACCGATATACACATATCCAATGCTTTTCCAGACCACACCATGTCCATCCAATTGAATTTATCTCATTACCGCGACAATAAAACTTTTCAAACAAATTAACTTTTTTTTTTTGCCTAAAACATTCAACATGAAATAATGTCGGGACGACCGTCATTCAATTTGTATTCAATAAACAATATAGATTTAAAAAAAAATGTAAAAAAAGCTTTCACAGTTTTGTTAAAATGATGAGACTTTGAAAAAAGGTTGGAAATGAAAGAATTTCGTGGTACGCTGTACACGACTGACACGAGGTGAATATCCACAGAGTAAATGCGTCGAGCAGACAACGAAATAAGTCGACCACGAAACTACATCCGCTCTTCTCTGATGCCAAAAACTCTCTTCTCTATCTCACTCGCTCTAGAGCCCTCACATTTTTGACCTCAACCACCTGTCACAAAAGTCTTTACAAATTTTTCTCAGCAAGTTGAAATTCGTGGAGAAAAAAATACGTACAGTCCGAAGTTTTAATACTAATTCGTTATACGATTGAAATAATAGTCATTTTATTTTTCTGGCGCCTCGATCATAATATTGGAAAATAGGTTTTTCAATCCTTTATCCTTCAACAAAGAGAAATTTCTAGTAAACGCAGAGGCTAAGCGTATATATTGAGAAATCAGTTTGTTTTTTTTTCTAGTTCATAAGTTACAGTCTCGTATCCGGACTACATATGGAATAAAAGAGTTGAAACACTTTGAGGAGAAAGGAAAATAAATCTGAATTAATCTTCTGGCTGATCTTCTCAAGAATACACTAGTTCGCATGTATATATACATAAATAATAAGTATATGTCTGACCTCGTGCGTGAAATTAACGCCCCACACTGTATCGGCCATTATTTATATCAGTTTTATACAGGGTGCACCGTTCTCACCACAATTGTGCACAATTCACTCCAACTTTTTCGTATAAAGATTCCACAATTCGGGGCAACCAATTGATCCATCCATCAATACATTTTTAATATCTTTTGAATAATGTTTTCATGAATTTCCGGAGAACAATGTGTGTACACGGTATCGACCAGGGAAGATTTAAACCAGCGTGGACACCCTGTACGTTAATCGAGACCGGAAGTTCCCACGTTTATACAGGAAGGGAGATTCTGTGACCTCGTATCAGCGAGTGCGATAAGAGGGCGCTTTATCTATGTGTTTATTGAGAAGCACATAGAATTTTCAAACGCGAGTACAGGTGTGCATTAAAAATAGGGTTAAATCCTCCCTCCCGTGCAGCACCCTAAACGTTACTATATACGATTCGAGACCGCAATTTCACCGGTGCGTTTATAATTCGGTGAGAAATTCTTCATACACCGAAACCAATGAATGGTGCATGGAAAATTCAAAATTCTCACCCTCTCTTGCTCTCTCCATAACGTTAAACACACTTTGAGTCAACTCGTGCTTCGTTAAAATGCTCAATTAGCCCGTAGCCAATTAATTCTGTCCCAAGTAGGCTCGCGATAGTGCAACTCGTTCGTTGCTTGATTGTTTTTTTTTCTCTCTCTAAATCGCCTCGTTTTGAATAGCGATGAATGAATAAATTACATTTTGCATTATTTATTTTTAGACGACTTGGATTTGTTGCAATCCGTTTAAACAAAGTCGCATATTTACAATAATTATTCGTTAAACCTTTTTAAAGATTTTTCTAGCTCAAGTTTTTGTAATTATTGGAAAATAATAATTTATCTATATCCTTACCGAAAACATATGGTAACATCGAAGACTGACAATTTTATTCATTCGTACAATCGCGAGTATGCCAAAGTTCCACATTCTCTCATGCATTTTCAAGCAAAGCAGTCGTGTGTTGAGAAGGAACCGACAGGGAGACACGGTGGACTGCGCGCTTCTATAGTACATTTTCCCATAATTTTACCGTCGCCCTTTAAACAACCATTGTATTTTCATTCATTTTATTCAATGTCAAACTTTTTGCGAAAAATCATGAAATTTCACACCAATGATCAAAGCAGTCAGATATTTTGTTGCAAAAACGATTGAGAAACTTTTTTAATAAAAAAAAACAAACCCTTACGCGTTATTAAACTCTTTTATTGCCTAGAAAGTTGATTGATTTTTTATTCTCGCATTTGATATTGAAGACTCTTCATTTTTGGAGTACAAAATATAATGAAATTTATTGAATCGTACAATTTAAAGTCAATAAATATGAACAGATGGTGGAGATTCAACAAATTGAATAATTTATTGCTGCGATTGTGTCGCGCCTGCGAATATAATGAATATTTTGATAATTCCAAAATTATGAGAGTTATGACTGTACTGTATCGGAACGACGACGACGAAGACGACGACTACGACGACGACGACGTTGAAGGACGCAATGGTGGGGGGAATGAAAAAGGCACACAGCCGTATAACCATCCTCGTCGCTCTTTCGCTCGCGGCGGGTATTATGGAGTGGTGGCGGTCTCGCAGGAAACTCGGTACACAATTCGACCCCGCTTCAGTATCGCTTCTGCACTCGCGCGTGCCACTCGCGCGTTTCCACGACCGAGTAAACGCCGAAAAATCTTATTCTCATCAGAGTCGTCTCTCGACCCCATAAGAAAAACTTGTACAAATCGCCTGATTTATCGAGTGCGTAAAAAAAAACAAACAAACAAAAAACACAAGTGTACAGAGTGACAAAAAAAAGTCGAATTTTCCACGTGTTCGCGAGATAAGAACGAGCGAGTGAGAAAGAAGATAGACTCGCCGGATAAATAACACTTTCTATTTTGACCTCGCTGCGCGTACGAGCGAGATAGATGTCCGAGAGATCTCGTGCTGTAGACAAAGATAAGAAGAAGAGAAAAAAATAAACGAGAACAACGTGCTAGAGGCGTGGGTGTTTTGAGCAAATATCATTTATTTTCACCGATGAATAAACTCGCGTTCTTCCCTCCTCGGTTCGCACATTCTTTTTGCCTCTAGCTTTTTTCACAAAAATCCAATATTAATAGTAATGATAAACAACAAAATAATGCGAATAAGAATAAAAGAATCGTGTGGTAAAGTGCTCCTTTGAATTATTGTGGATCAAGTGGTGAACTCTAGCAGCTAGTGTTTCATTAATTGAAATGAAAAAAACTTGAATTGTTTACTTGGGAATTGACTTTTGAGGTCGATTGACGCGTGCTTCGAATATCATTGAAATTTTGGCACCGTTTTTCTTCATCGCTCAGCTTATTTCGGCCAATTATTATTGGCACGATAAAAAAATGTATACGTGTCTACACGTAATAACGACGACAACGACGACGACGACTCCAGCTGACTCTTTACTTTTCTCTTCGACGAGATTCCAGTTCAAAGTATAGAGCAAAAGAGAGGGCCGCTCTTTCGATCGTGTTTTTCCTCGCGTGTTCCTTAACTTTCGAGCGAAAACTACTTGGTACAGAGAGGGGAGAGGATAGTAAAAATAAAATAAAATATACGAAAAATCGTGTTTCGGAATGCGAGCGAAAGAACGGGGCAAAAAATCGTAGCTCGCTTTCGAGGAATCCGAAGGAAAAAGGAAGAAAAGAGCCGAGTCGTTGATCCGAAAGGAAAGAAGCTTTTTGAAAAAGAAAAAAACACCATCGGGGCAATAAAAATAGGATAAATAAATGGGTGTATAGCTGAAAAGCTAATCGCCCGCGCGATTCTCTCTCAAAGGCAAAAGGGCTATATTTACGCTCGCGCGAGCGAACGAGCGCCTCCCCGCAACATTGCAATACGCCAAGAGATCGTAGCCAGTTCTTTCACCTTCGATTCCCGTGAGAAAGGAACTCGCGTGAGAAAGGAGCCCTTTCAAAATTCTAAGAAAATATCTATATTCTTCGATAGAATAATAAATCGTAAAAAAATAAAAAGCTGATGATCATCAGAATGCAAGGTCCGGAACTTCCGGTCTCGATTTACGAGATTAATTCACCAACTGCCTCAGAATAAAGCACAACCGAATACAAGGATTAAATATCATCGAGTGAATTATTTTTCTTCCAAAAAATCTTTTATTTTCTTTTTTTATTTCGTTTCGGTTTAAGAAGGTCAGTGAGTGATTATAATTTTTGTCATGATGGGTGTTTTGAGATGGAGGCACGATCTCAGATCGGAAGCCGGCCAACAACAACAACAACAACAAAGGGGCACGGGACAATCGCACACAAATACCCTCACTAAATTAGTCACACAGGTAATTATCCTTGTCAATGTTGTCGCAATTTATTATTAATTCAAGTATTTTGATCGAATTTTCGAAAAGTCTATTTTCTATCTTTTTTCGAGAACTTTCGGCCGGCAGAGAATTGCTTCGACCGAAATAAGCATCGACAATTTGTGGTACAGGTGGTAAATCAAAAAATTTGATTGACGCTCACAAAATTCGAGGAATTTAAAGACGCGCTTGCTTGCGAAAGACTTGGCAGTAGCGGCTATTGCGAATCTCGTCTTTGGTGGCGTTTCCTTATAAAGCTTGACGTTCGTACTTAGTTGGGCTTGACACGCTATTTCGTTTCTTTTTCTTTTCCTTTATTTTTCTTTATTGCTTTCTCTCCGTCAGTGTGCAAAGCAATTTTCCCCCATTCACCGTTACTCCGCGTCACTTCGTCTCTTTTGTCTCATTCCTTTATTTTGCTTCCCTTTGGGAATTCCCTCGTCCTCTACTTTTCCCACGACACTGCAAATTTTCCCTCGCATTCACAAATAGCTCGTAGTACCTATGGGGGTCGCAAAAATTTCCATAAAATAAAGACATATCGGAATACAATGTTATTCCTTTTCTATTTATATTTATATTTTTCCAAATTTCGATGTTTCTCCTCAAACAACTCGATTTATCGTTAAATAAGATAATAATCGAACTTGATCCTCCAATCGTTGAGATATGTACTTTTTTATTTGCTCGGCCATGGCTAGAAATTAATGGAAATGAGAAGTGGAAAAAAAAAACAGATGTCCGCGGACTACATAGAAAATGCCGCCGTTTCACTGGCACGAGGCCACTCGTGTGTCTTCTTTTTTTTTTTTACGACACAAAAGTGGCGAGAACTCTTCGTGAACGAGAACTCGTCCATGTCCGTCTCTTATCCAAAGGGGGGAGGACACCAAATGCGCATACGGGGTGTCCCAAAAGTGACCTCTGAAATTTTCCAGAACGACAGATTGCGAAATTCTAAAGAGTTAACGGAGCTTCGGATGTACATTTTCCGAGTTCGGACTCCACTTTTGAGACACCCTGTATGCGGCGCGAGAGACTGTTGCTCCTGCTACGATCTGATGCGATGTCTCTCGTTTCGATTTCCCCCCCCCCTCCCCTCCCCGCCCTTACTGCTTGCATACACACCGCCGATGTATTGCTCTTTAAAAACCACACGAACATCCACGTGGACGCCTTTAAACGCTTTACTCAAAGTCCTACTTTCTCGCGGCCTACTAATACTTACCTAGTCTCTCTTACAGGATATTCAATTAAAATCGATTTCTCCGAGAAAAGAGGAAAAAAAAATCGATCGATTTATCTTGAAAAATAGACTGGATTCGAAATCCATTTTTTTTTACCCGAAAAATTTATATTCGTGAACTGTATAATTAAATCATAAAAGAGTGATCGTAAAGTTGTATAATTTTTATTTCGAGAACGTTCGTGTTATTCAAATTGAATTGCTCGATTAATGGACAGATTCTTTTTAATAGGAATTATTATCATTCCGGAATCCTCATCGCAAATTTCAAACGTTCTATACGTTTAATCCAATTATGCAGAATCTTGAGGAAAGAAAAACAAGAATTAGCTAGAATGCGATTGTCCTAAATTGCGAAAAAGTCATGCACGATATCGGTGGAAAAAAAAAAAATATATATATCGCCCATAATCCAATTACGTAAGAACTGAAAGTAATAATAATAGTCGATAACACAAGGCAATGATGTAAAATGATAAAAAAAATATATATTAGCATAGAGTAATTGCGCTTAATCCGGAGGAAGAAAATAAAAAAGAAGAAAATGAAAATAAAGTACAAGGCAGTAATGCATAATCGTTGAAACTATCGCGATAAGAAGGTGGTGGTGATGAGGGAGCGAGTGTCATCGACCACTCGGGCGCGGGTAATTGATAGCGTCTAATAATAACAAGACATCGATAATGTACGAGCATCGGCGGCCATTTTTAGACTCACTTAAATATTTATTCTCTCCCTCCCAAACACATATGTACAGACTCGAAAACCTACATAGACCCGAATGCGTGTCATCGAGGCAATAAAACTTTTTTCTTTTTTTCTTTTCGCGTACAAAAGAGCGTCTGCGAAACAACAAAAAAAAGAGAAGAAAAAAAATTGACGATCGACGGGGATGACGTAACGGTGGATAGTCCGGGAGAGACTCGTACGATTTGTTTTTACGATCCAAAATGGCGGCACAAAAATCGGAGAAACCGTAATTGGCTTCAATTCGTTTTAAATCATTTTTTATACGTTTTCTTCTTGTTTTTTTTTTCTCCATCGACCAAAGAGTCTGCGAACCAGAGAAAATGCTCGAGATTTCTTTTTCTCTTCTTCTTCTCTCTTGTTACTGTTTTTTTTTTCATTTTTATCGGTCGATTGTAACGATCTGGGAGATTTAAACGACCGTTAGTCGCGAACGCGTGCTCGGATAATTGAACGTCTATGCGTAAGTGTGTGGATGCGTGTTTACACACTCGTCCCGCCAACGGATTTCTCCAGTTGTATACCGAACGAGACGAGTATCGAGGCGAGTGCGAAAAATTTCCCCGATCGACGGGACTCTCGCGCGCGAGAGAGAGTACAAAAAATAAAAAGATTCAATGAAGAAAAAAAGCAGCAAAAAGAGAAAGAGAGAGGAAGAGTCTCGGTGAACGGCGGAACTGCCTGACTTCGTCTTTCCTTTTCAATGATTCATCCGACGTCAAGCACGCATTCGTGTCACGCTCTCCTCTCTCGTTCATATCCTCCCCGGATCTTGCGACTTGTATAATCCAACTAAACCTCAATAGTAATAAAAACATTTTTTTTCAACAGAGTAATAAAAAAATTTTAATTTATTTATTCACTTGTTGCACGCATTGAAGCATTTGTTGCTAAACGAACGAATGCAAATACAAGCAAGACAAGCAAGAAAGTAATAGTGACACCCCCACGTAGAAATTATCGATCGAATCCTCCGTGATTCATCGCCTCCTCCCTCAAACGCCTGGTCGTTGAAATTTCTTCCCGAACCTCGAGCGAAGAGGGTTATAAAAAAATAAATAAACTCGTCAAATGACTCACACAGGACGATCCTTCGTTTTACCCTGTTTTCCAAATTCATCGATTAATCGAAAAAAAAAGTTTTACCGATCAAATGTCACGCGTTCGGTTCAAAGATTTGGTGTTTGTATAGTTCTTATCATTTTTTTCTTTCCATTGCAAACTTTAACCGGAAACCAAAAATTAGGATTTTTTTTTTCATTCTGTATTCACGTACGTGTTCTCGGGCTTTTTTTTCGCTGGCCCGTTGAACAACTGCCAACGGAATTATGAGGGTTACTACAGTCAGCAACCACCACTCGTTCACTTTGTACTTTAGTTCTCACTCTCACTCTTTCTCCCTCTTTTGGCCAAGAGCCCAGGTGCAAAAGGTGCACAGTATTAAACTCGTGGAACGAAAAGAGAGCCGGGCCCACCCTCTGTGTATACGAGCAGCACCTGGCCCCAAATTCTCTCTTTTCCACACCGTCGAGTAAGCAACTCGTAAACCAAATAACTACCGAATAAAGGGAATAAAGTACCAATTTTTTTCTTTCTTCTTTTTTTACGTCATGTCAGACAGAAATTTCTGGAATCCCATCGAGAAATTCCCATTCATTCGTTAAACGACAAAAGTAATAAAGAATATGAGAACAAAAAATGAAAACATTTCAATAAGTTTGAAAATTGGTGGTGTTCGAAATTGGCCATCTTGAATATTGATAAGATGAGAGAAGATATTATTTTGGAAAGACAACGGGAAAGTGATAAAATTCCCCTAACGGCGTCTAAAAAAAGAATGAAACAAATGATGAAAAAGAAGGTTCGTTCTATTCCGAGGTATTTGCTGATCAATCGCTTGAGCAAGTTGACCCAATTTTTTTCTTCTTTTTTTTCGCACACGCCACACGAAATTCGAAAGGGTAAACAAAAACAACGGAAGAAAGGAATGAAAAATATACGAACGTATACACTCGATGGCGAGTAAACAATGTAATGTACGTTGAGGGTAATTGAATCGTCCAGTTGACCACCCACCGAGAAACTGGATTAGGCAATCCACTTGACCTTCCTTTTTTTTCCTCTTTCGCTTTATTTTTTATCCCGAAAATCCACGTGTCTCCATCTCGATCTTTCTTCGCAGAAATATCAAATTCTTTTGTTAACCTACGCTTTCGATTAAAAACAAATTAAAAAAAAGGTTTTTTTAGCAGGCTTACGAGAAAACAAATTTTTCCACATCCAATATATCGCATCCGTGATTGGTGTGGGTGCAATAATGATTAATAATAACGAGTCGATGAAAAGGAGAGGGCCATAAACGCGATTAGCACCGCACCGACCAAACAAAATCACACACTAATCCCGAATGGAGGTCACGACCTTGCGACTTCAAATTTGTAAATGAAAATTAATGTAAAAGTGAACGTCGTTCGAGGCTTGCATACAATTTTTTTTCCTTGACCTCCTTATTTCGTAGTACACACACGTTTTTTTTTCTTGTACTTCGATACCTTAAATGGCCCCATGAGTTCCAAATTCAGTTGGTCGGGCATATTTTTTGGCTCGTGTAAATTTCGCTATTATAAAAGATTGCCTTGGCGCACGAACGATCGGCGGTATTGGGAAACACGGACTTGATTTTTAAAAATCGTTTTTCTTCTCCCAATCGATAATTTGTTCAATTAATAATTTTTATATATTGAGGTTAGAAGAGAGGGATACTAACCAACATCCGGAAATTCTTCGTCTTTCTCTATCGCTTATACATTGTCGTCAATTTCATTCTTGGCACACCTTCGACGTATACGGACTATGTACATGGGCGCGTCCAACAATACCCATGCTGAATAATTCATTACAATGACGAGAGAGTCACTACCCTATCAGAACTGTCCTTTCTTTCTGCGCTCTTTCTCCATGCAGATTCCATTTTTATTCGCATTGAAAAATATTTAAGTTCCCATAAGATTTGATGAATACTTGACTCCAATTTATTGAAATCAATAAATATGTTATTCGACCAGTGGAGAAGAAAATTTAATTTGCAAAAATGCATCTTGTAGATTAGGGCGCGAGTTCGCTTAGAATTGAACGGTCTTATAACCGCGATAAAAATACAAAGATGAGAGAAAGAAACTATAGTGGTAAAAGGTTTGATATTACGGCATTCGGAGAGGCACGAAGCTAATCGTAATAACGGGTAAAAACATTAAAGCGTACAACTACGCTCGCCTGCACTCGGAACCGTGACTATTTATATTCATTTCTATATCATTTTTTTCTTCTTATATAACTCTTGAATTGTGCAGCTTGTATAACTTTGTTGATTATACACATTTCGAGTTAGTAATTTCCTGCTAAATGATAGTCCGAAGAAATATTGAATACACGATAGCGAAAAACTTGGCGAGAATTTGCACGTTGTTCGCATGAAAAATCCGCTAGATGGCGACGACTGGAAGGACTTTGCGTCGACGAAGCATACGCCAATGGTCCATAGCTTCCAAGATTTTCGACCCTCGACGCAGTTTCGCGTCTATTTTCAACAATTCGTGCAATCGGAAACGCTATTGCGCGGATTCTTCTTTTCGAGTTTCTTCATCATTCTTCTTTTTTATCTTCTTCTATTTCTCCTTGTTCGAAAAGTTATATTCGCGTTACGTAAGACAGTTTAAGCTTCGACTCGCAGAGCGAGAGCTCAGTTTTCGAGGAGAATTATATTTCTAGCTTCTCTCACCTTTGTCGAGAGATTGAAATCGTAGAATAGGATAGCAACAGAGGTTTATATACCAACTCTCGCGTAATTGCAATCCTCCGCATACTTTGTGCGCCAACTTTTATGAATGTCGCGTCTCTTTCACTCGTTTCTTTTTTCTTCGCAGCGATTTGGCTGCACTTGGAAGAGTTGGAAGCAGACAAGAAAACGTTCTCACATATCCCAGCTTCGAGTTTCCTCATCGCCATTTTTTTCTTCTTCTTCTTTCTTTCTTTCACCATTCCTCCGCATCCAGTCTCTTTCATCTCCCATCTATTTCCCTCTATACTCCAACTTTAGTTGCGTGTCTCGTTCTACCTTTGTCCGAGTTAAGCTCGTATCACACGCATGCACGCTATACATTCAGTATGCATCGTTCCCTCGGGCTCTCACGGACTTCCGATGTTCCGATGTGTGTTTACGCACCAGCAATGCTACAGGATGTCGTTCCGTAACAGTTAAAACGATGACTAGGCTCGCAGAATCTGCTTTTATGCACAAAATATGTCCCAAAAGTTGAGTCGAGCAGCGCAAAGAAATTTTACTTCTCATCACAAGTTTTTATTTCCCAACACGCTCGATCTTCTGGTCTCTTCGATGGATCGACTCCTACGCCAAAAGACTCTTCATCTTGGGATTTCGCAACCCGCAGTTAAACCTACACAATTTGTAGGGATTATTTTAGGGACACTCTGTATGTGTTCTATTCGTTTGCCTCGGGTCGAGCGAACATAATACTAGAAAGACCTGTCGTATACACACACACTCACCCTCGCACACGGCGCACACCCTGCTGCCTGCCCGTACCTCAGGTTTGTCAAGGGTTAAAAAGAATCTCTCTTCGTCTCTCTTTCTCTTCACCTTTCTTTCTCATCTCGTCTCGTCCGTATGCACCCCTGCCTTCTCTTTTTTATGTTTTTTTTTCTCTCTCTCTCTCTCGCTCTCTGTCATTCTTGGGAGCATTTTTTCTACCATCATCGCAGCATTAGCATCTTTCTCTTCTCTTCATTCGTCGCAGGCTAGAAAGTCCCTCTCGCCCGTTGCGTTATTAATACGCGAGCTTCGCTGCACCACCGCGTTTACCTCTTTTTTCACTTCTCCCTCTCCCTCTCTCTCTCTCACTCTTACACTTGGGATATCTTTTTCCTTCCCAACCCTCCTGTCTAGTCGTTTCCGTCTTCAGTATTCTTCTCCCTCACTTCCCTTACTACACCCCCAGAGCGACGCGGGCAAAAGGCTCCGTTTAAAGCAAAAAAAATTGTCGTAGCGCGCATTCGTCACAACCTTTTTATATCTTCGTGTAATCCCGTGTGTACATTTTTCCATCCCCGCGCATTACGAATTTACTATGAATCTCCATGAAAAACTTCAACTCTTTCGCGAAAACAACCCTCCAAAACCAACCGCGTTATTATACGTAGAATGTGAAACGCAATTAATTTTGTTTTTTCAACTACTTTTCTCAACTGTATGTATTAAAATAAGGAAAATGAGACATTCGTGATTAAATCTCACCATGAAATTATTTTCCTCGTAATAGACGTAATCTATTAATAATTATCACCAAAACATCTGAAATGTGTCATTTCGCTTACTCTTCTCTCTTCTTTTTTCCTACATTTTTTTTCCACATCACATCTCGTACCTCATTCACCCCCCGATCTTTTTTTACCCTCGATATCACGGCTATCTCGCGATCATCCACACGCACCACCCCCGCCGTACACACATTGCGTATATCTAACCCCCTCGTAACGTACATTCGTGCTTTCTGTCTCTACTCCATTCTTCTTCAAAGTCTCCGGACTTGTGAATGCACCCTTTTCAGAGGGCTCGTGGTCCGAGACCCGAAGAGAGCCTTTCCTCTCCCCTCCTCCGGTTGCAGACACTCGAGGCTCATTCATCGCGAAATCTCATCGTTCCAGACTGTCGAGACAACGTTGCGTTTCATCGTACAGAATGAAAAAAATAAACGAAAAAAAAAAAAAACAGAAAAAACAACCCCTCTCTCTCTTTTTTGTCTCTTCGTTTCCTCTTCCTGTTTGGAAATCTAGTTTTTCTTTTTTATTTTCTACCTCGCAAACTTTTCTAGAGCTCGAACCCAGGATTATTGAATTCAGGTGGTTGACGATAAAGTTGAAAGGAAACTGCCCAATGGTTTTTACCTTCTTTTTTTTCATCCTTTTCCCATTTAATTCTTTTCCTCTCCGCGTTTGTATTTCATCTTCTCCTATCTATATATGTTGTTATTTCTCTCTCTCTCTCTCTCTCTCCATCTATACATATATTTCTTGACAATTTCCTCTCGGCCTCCACCACAGCCAGCTTTATTAAATTCAATTGTGGCAGACGTACATTTTTTTTCGTCTGTGCACCAATACCAACACCCCGCGCATTTATACACACAATATACACTCCAGTTTATATACATATTATACATATAAAGACCATTGCCCCGGGCTAAAGCATCAGGGTAGTTTCCAATAAAAAAAAAAAAATTAGAAAAAAAAACGACACAAAAAAGTCCCTTTTCGTCCTCTGTGCACTTTTATTCCTTTTCCCTTTCATTTATATACGCGCGCACATACATACACTCAATTATATATACGGGGTGTCGAAACTACAATCAAATCCCCGAACTAATATTTTTAATGGTATTTTTTCTATGAAAAAAAAAAATCGCGATAAATGTTGACGGAGTACATTTTTTTATTTTATTATTCCATCTTGGAAATGGTTCATTCATTCATTATTCCTAACGAATAATGCACAATTTTTTCATTGGTTTGGAGTTGTTGGTTTTGTTTTTTTTTTGTGATTATCCAGACACCTTGTATGCGAATGTGAGTTTATCTCTTTCCCGTCAAAGTTGGTCCTCCTCGTGTCGTTTTTTTTTTTGCCCTATCTACTCTCTCCGGCTATCCTGAAATTTGAGTAGGATATACAGAAGGGAGGAGATAAGCCTGGCTGACGTTGTACACTCTGGTCGTAGGGTGTGTGCGCACGGCGAGCCTGCAACGAGGACGGACCCTGCGCGCTATTGCTGTCTCTCGATTACCGTTACCAAAAGTTCCTCTCTTCCTGAATCCATAAAAAAAACGTCATGAAAAAGAGGAGAGTAACTGAAAATATTGAAAAAAACGTCTCTTTATACGGACGTCACTCTTCCGTCATATTATTTCAGTCGACAGAAAGAAAAAAAACTTTTATCCAGACATCGGGCGAGTTTGATAATTAAAATATCCAGTAATTATAATCTCGATCCTTTTGTCGCAGGTATTTTATTTTCCCGAATTCCCACGAATTCGCTATCCGCTCCAATCGAATAATTGACGATCAAAATGAAAACACAAGCTCTTGGAAAGTTTTTAATTAAAAAAGTTATTGAATATCGATGTAAATTTAGGAAAATTCGGTTGAAGTTTAAATTAATTATTAATCCCGATGCTCGAAAGAAGTAGATGATATTGAAGATTAATTTTGATGCACGTATGATTATTGACGAATCGAAGCTGGTCCGGATAATATTGGAATAGGACATGGCCAAAGCAGAGAGAAAGGACAGTCTTGTTCGTATCTCTTCTCGCACGTCCAATCCTCTTCGTCGTGGTCGTGGTCGTCGTTTCCTCCGCACCCACGCCAAGAGAACGAGAGAGACGGAGAGAGAAAGAGCACTCGATGAGTCACTTCGTGAACAGACTTCTCTTCGCTTCGGGGCACTCTCTTACGCTCGGTTTCCCTCCAACCTTTCGTCCCTCGTTTTCCTTCTGCTCTTACCTTTTTTCTTTTTTTTTCCTTTTCCTTTTCCTTCTTTTTTGTCGCTCCCACTGGTTCATCTCGTAGCATCGAAGAACACGAGTACCGAAAGTGAAGGAGGGAGAGACGAGAAAGAGAGATAGAGGCGAACTAGGTACGGAATGAAAGAGAAGATCCTAGTAGATAGACCCCGCCGCGCAGCTAGATCTTGCAATCTTTCTCTCCGGCTCTTTATTCCTCCTCGCGTTTTATAACGTTGTACGAAATGACGTTGCATCGCAGTACCGTTCGAAACCTCGGCGCTCCGCTTGTACAAGCGTTTAAAGGTCAGCGCCCCCTCGTGGGAGCTCCTAAAACTCGGCGCCTTCTAGCGGAAGCGTCTACAACTAAACGGGCTCCGGTAGACGCATTTTCGACTCGAAAATCAGAGCAACAACGACTTTTGCCCCGTTTCAAACTTCGTGTTTCTTTACTGAGACTATTTTTCTGGACATTCTATACTTTGAATTATAAATATATGAAATATTTAATATGTATACACGGGAATAATGGTCGAAGGATAAAACGAATTGGCGGAGACTCTCGAAGCTTTTCGCCGAGGGAGAAGCAGCGTGGCGGCGCCTTTATTATCTTTCAAACCTCTCTTCCTTTTATACCGCCGCGCGAGAGAAAATCCAATCACCCCGCTACTCTTTGTTTGAGGAAGTGCCAGAAAAATATTAAATTCTATCGGTATAGCCAATATTAAAATATTAAACCTCCATTGTTTACGCAAGTCTCGAATTTTACGCGAGGTGGCGATCAATCGCCTTTTCCTTCTTTTCCCTCTATTCTTTTATCATCATTATTATTTTTATTATTATTTACATCGGTGGAGAGGAATTACCTAGAGACTTTCATTTCCACTCTCCGACTCGAGTAAATTATCGTCGTGTGTCTCAATATTTGTTGAGATGCTGAAGAGAGAAAAAAAATGAAATGAGAATGAGTTTACCTGCATTACCATTTCTTTTTCTTACTCGTCTTATCCGCAGTTTTTTTTATCGACCGGTAAAGCGACGATCATTAAAAACACATGACTGAATTGCACTTTTGCATCGAGGAAAATTATTCACGAGCAATTGTTAATGCAATATTTTATAAATAGACCGCCGTTACGGAACGTTCGCGAGTCGCCCATTCCCCCCTCGGTTTGCGCATTTCATCAACGAGCATTTAATTACGCTTTTGCCGCTAAATAAATCACGAAAAGTCTCAAAGAGACTCGTAAATCGTGGATCGAGTTTTCCTACGGTCTTCCGTAAGTTTTATTTAAACAATTTACGATCCGCTTTGCGAAAGTTTCTTCCAACACCATCGTCGCGCGTAGAGTATGGAAAATTGGAATCTCCCCTCTATCCACCTCGTGCCACCTTAAATGTCCTCCTTTTTCATCGCTCTCTATAGAGAACTTGGTTTTTTATGGCCGCCGGCTTCGAGTCTTTAAATATTTGTGTTGCGATTAAAGCGTCTTTACCCAAGAGAGTTTTAGAGCCAACGAGAGTGCATCCATACCACCAACGTTGAGAATTTCTATTGGAAAAACAAAGTACGGATTTTCTATGTTTTTATTCAATGAAAATCTTTTCAAATATTTTTTACCCAATTTTGATTCATATTGCGATATGAATTTTTTGAAGGACTTTTGAATTGTTTTTCATTAGCCCCGATATTCTTTTCCCAATGTGACAGCATTTTAAATTGGACAAAATACATCATCATCCGCTTGGATAAAAGTGTATTACGACATCTTACGTATCCTGTATAATGAAGTCTCCTGTGAGGGTAGGTCGAGGGTTGCAACGCCGTTCGTATAGTTAGAGGGAGACGCGAACACTCGCTCGTTCGAAAGCACCCCAAGGTCGCCGAATTTTTCCTTCAACCTCGCGCGCGCGCGCGCCCGTATATTTTCCGCAACGAGAGCCGAACGATGAATAACAGTGCGCACTACACTATACAAAAATGTGTGTGTGTGTATGATCTGCACCTTGGGGGATGCGGAAAGAAGCGAAGAAAAATAGAAAAGGGGTCTTGAGATATTCCGGAGGTGGTGCTCTAAAAGAGAGGCTCTCGAATTACTGAATGTTGGTTGCGGTACGCTCGAGAAATTCTCAATTTTCATGACCCCGAGAAACGTACACAAAAAGTCAAATGTCCCACAACATTGAGAGAAAGAAGAAAAAAAAAGCTATAAACAGATATATTATGAAGTGAAAATACTGGCAGCGAGTTCACAACCATTCACTAATTTAAGTGCTTCTAAATTCAAGAGGGTGCTACACTAGTCAGAATCGTCCAGAGATTAAAAAAAGATGCCGAGGTAGAGTAAAAAAAAAAGGACATCCAAGAATAAAACGAGAAAGTACGAGCAGGAAGAAATAAATAAATAAAAACCAAAAGTGGAAAAAGATGGTGAAAGACACGTTCCGTCTCTGGGCGGTTTCTCTCACACTGCCAAATATAACTTGATGGCACGAGGGGACTACGTTGCTCGCAACGTTTCAGGAAACGTTGACTTCTCTCTAGAAACTTTCCAGCCGCACTACCCAACGAAGACGACCAACAAAAAGAGGGTAATTCACATTTTTGGGCGAAATCAACAGCAGTGGCAAATACGTCGGATGTCTCGTGGCAAGTTGCGCCAATTAATTGGCCAACATTTTCCCACATTTCATAACATAAATTAAATGATGAACAAGTTTTTAATACCGTGTAGGGTTAGCGGTGTTTTAGGATCGTAGATAAATTCCATGTGAGCGAAAAAAGATGAAAGATTCAAGCGCCGATGCGAGAGAACATACTGGAGAACATAAAAAGTCATTTAAACTCGTTCGATCGGTCGGAAGAGCGCCCTCTAACGTTCTATTTTTAGCATCAAGAGACACACACGAGCCAAAGTGAGAGAAGATGGTACAGAAGTATAGGCAAACGTTGAAAACGAGAGCAAATAAATTGGTGCTTCTCGTCTAATTGTGGAAATGAAGTCACCCAAGGCTCGCACCAAACCCGCAGAGTCCACTTGCTTCGCATTCCTTGTCGAATCTCTTTAACGTTCTAATGCACGGAACATCCGATGAACGCACGAGCAACCGCGAATGTACCGCAAACCTTGGTCCATGTACCGAAAGAACCGAATTCATAGCGACCGAGACTGTCCTTGGCGATTGATACATTCGAGAAGACACGCCGATGGCAAAGGTCCAATGGTCAGTTGGCCCAACACGAGGTTGACCATCTGCCAAAACTCTGTGTGCCGCTTGTATCTCGATAATCATTGGTCACCCATACGATCCCGGTATGCTCGGTTAGGTCAAAGGACGCATTGTAGGTTTTTGACCTTGAGAACAGGTGCGGTTGCCGATTCTAAGGTGACATGAAACTTGTTGTGTTGCCATCGGCAGTCGTAAAAGGAAAATATGTTTGACACCGGTGCGTTAACGCTTGTTCTCTTGGGACAGAGCGGACGAAGCAATATAAAATAACTTGGGCATCATAACATGGCCGGAAGCTTCCTTTCAGTCGCTCGAAGCCCTTAGTAGAGTCCTTGAGTGAAATATCACTTTACATTTAGCGACTATTGGCTGATTAATTATAAAAAGTCTCTCACATCCAATCGAAACTTGTTCTAAATCGACTTTGTTGTTTCGTGAATGTTTCAGACCTCGAGAGACGAGAGGCAACAGCAGCAACAGCATCAACAGGCATCGAGTCCAGGTTCTCAGACTCTCACCCCAAGCCCGTCACCCTCACCCGTCGGTGATGCCCCTCTCGGCCGTGCTCTTATGGAAGCGGCTCTGCAACAAGCCGCCTCGAATACGGGGCTTAACGGGGTCGGTGGCGGCGCAGGAGGAGGAGGAGGAGGTTGCGGTGGCTCACCGTCGAGTCAACAACAGCAGCCACCGATGGTTGTGACACCACCCGGGTACTGGGTCGACGGTACCGATCATCGACACGCCCTCGACTCAGCCGGTAGAGCTTTACTTCCGGCACAGCCTGCTTGGCAGCCACGAATCGATCAGGATGACACCGCCAAATGCTATCGTCGTTTCTTCGTTGGAAGGGTAAGTTCGCTAATTCTAACCTCAATCAAATATAAACTTTATACCTACCTATATAGGCTCCTCATAGCAGGGGGTACCTGCATTTCTTAAACACCTGGACAGATATCCAAACACCTGGCAATAGATCCGGACGAGTTTAGTAACTCGTTTCGTGACATAGGAGAGATCCGTTTCGGGCTCTCCGCGCTATCGAAACCTGCAGCCTGAATTAAAAGTCATCGACTTTTGGCACTGGCTGGCGTGACGCCAGCGCAGCTGGATAACGTTGCTATCAGCTAGAATCGCCTGTAGGTGTGGCTTCCAATCGCCTGGCAATTACAATCCGGTCTGCCCTTCATCATTGTCTTCCACTTGAATTGCCCATAAAATATATCAATATTTGTCCCAACACATTGCCCAATACGTGTAATCTCTTTTAAACTCGGATTATTATCGCGGATCAGCTTTTCTACCAGGCGATAACTTGGTGAAGCGCGATTCACGCACTGTTATCTACGCTCGGCGCTAATGCCGCATCTCGAGCGTATACACAGGCGTAAACGAAAAGGCGTTCGAATGCAGTGTTTGACATTAGCAGTCTCGTTGTGTCGGAGTCGCCAGACATCGACGATGCAAATCCAAACGAGCATCATCATAGCTTCGGCTCGATCAACGTGTGGGCTTGGCTGAATCTCTCGTACGTGCCCAAGCCCCTATTATACCAGCATAGAGACCCACGTAAAAGCTCCTTACACACAAACACATTCGGGCCGCCATATTGCCCATTGTACAGTTATCCCGTACACCGCTCGCACCCGAGATATTCCTTCGTAAAATAATAATAACCAAGAAAATTATGGGCTCCGCGTCTTCATCCGCGAGGTAGAGAATCGATTCACCAGTCAATCTACGACATCAACGAATTATTCATCAACTCGCTCATAACCGAGTGCGTGTGAGTCCTCTCGGTGGAAATTAAATTAGTTGCAGTTATTCTCGCGCGTGATTTCTCTAACCTCGAAACCTTAATGATCGCACACAATTGAATGCTATCCTGGGAACGTGCAGGTTGCTTTTTGGGATTTTTGGGATTCGACACTAGGGAAATTGCAGGACGATCGCGGAGGAAACAATGCTACGAAATTTCCTTAACGACCAGTCCCCTCGTTCATTGACCCTAAATCTTTTTTTTTTTTTTCCTTCCAAGACCCGCGATACGATCGGTCTTTCGTATTCCATGGTGAGCGAGAAATTGGAGAAACAAGAACAAAGGAACGCGAAGGGCATAAAATGGAAAGAATTATGGTGTTATGTTGTTGCGCACTGTACTCCAGATTAATATAATGAGTAACTGAAAATTACGTCTCACGTGTGTAACTCCCTGCTGTTCGTCTCTTTTCTTCTCCGCTCTGAAAAAGGATTGAGCGAGGGAGAGAGAGAGAGAAAGATGGGACAAGATGGGTTTATGTACAACGCAGGAAAAGAGCACTTCGTGGCGTGGGAGTGGGAACGTTCTCATAGTGGTCGTTTCTCTCTTTACGGGGCTTACGTCGGGTTTCATACGGCAACGTCCGCTTCGAGCAGACGAGTTACGTCGCCTATTCTCTTCCTTCTCCTTCCTCCATTACTATATCCTATATAATAACCCTTTCTCCCTCTCCTTATAATATCTTGTCTCTCGTTCTTCATAAAAGAACGTACTATTTTCTCTCGCTCACTCTCTCTCGCGAGCGGCTTTGTCTTCGCCCAACTTGCCAGCTTCGTTCTCAACCTCCTCTTTCTTTGTATAGTGTGCTTTTTTCTTTCTTTTTCTTCTTCTTTTTAATTCATCTTCTTCTTCGTCTTTCGTTTAACCGCAAAAGCAAAGAACTGCGGGCTCCGGTTTTTTGCTTCACAAAGGAAAGAAGACAACAACGACTTTCATTCCTTATTCTCCTTCCGCTTCCTTCATCCTACGATCGAAGCGGCTCAATCATATTTTTACCAACCATCCGATACTTGCGGGTGTCCCGATTGAATCAGACTTTTGGTACACTCGGTACACCTCACACACACACACACACACACACACACACACACACACACACACACAC
>JACEOJ010005846.1:205214-262940 GCA_013761285.1 Campoletis sonorensis | reverse complement strand
CACACACACACACACACACACACACACACACACACACACACACACACTCATTTTATTCCTTCAATCTCCTTCCTTTCTCTCGATGAGGAAATTTTCCTAAAGATGCATATTACCTCGCGAGGGGGGAAAAAAGGGGAAAGAACCATTCTCCAGACACCATCGCGTCTCATGCAAATGCGGGTTGCGCAAGCATTTCGGGACAGAAAAAGACTCTGCCAGCGCCCACACTCTTCTTTCATTTTTTTCTCACTACTTACTCCTATACTTCTCCCCGGCCTTTTTTATTTTTTTGACGTGTCGCGTCGTTCACCATTTCGGTGGAAGAATCGAAGTGCTCGCGTCAACGATACTTTGATGTAACGAGGAGAGGCCCGAGTCTCATTTGTCAACGACATTTTCGACTCGTGGTATTATCGCGGTATCTTTTCTTATATTATACTATCCGATAGCTTCCTTCAAGTTCTATGACCTCGTTACGATAATTTTAAACGAGAATTTAATTGACCGGCGGCAATGAATTTCATCATTTCATATTAGCTTCGACGATCAAATATTGATGGAATTTTTGGTGTTGGAGCGCGAGAAACATTTCAACCTTTTCAGTCGCACATTAATCAAACATTCGACTGCAGTGGAATGAAAAAAAGAAAGAAAAAAAGAAACGACTCGTACTCGTGACGTTCAAAAAGCACTTAAAAAAACTCTCGAGAGACGCTGCTGCTGCGGAGTCGGGGAGAAAAAGTAAACACCGATTAGTTTGCTCAACTGGTCGATTAATTACTTCGATCACTTCATTATTACTGATTACCCAATGCCTTCGCGAAGGAACTTCATCGTGGACAAAGTTTCCTGGCTAATACACGAGACTCACGCGCTCGAGGAAGCCAAGAAAAATACATTGACAGAAAAAAAAAGAAAAAAAATGAAAAAAAAAACGACGAGTACTTGGCGCATACACGCTCTCTTGTTTGAGTCTCAACAAGATTCTCTCGTGCTCTTTTCTACACTCTTTTACCTCGCATACGTATGTATACACGCGCATATATCAATATTCATACTCAAAAGTCTTCATATACAAGGTGTCCAAAAAGTCATTACTAAAATTAATGCATCACGTTTATCGCGAATTTCAGGATCGAATTTGTCCTCGAGCATTTTTCTCTCCGACGCATTATTACAGAGATATTCGCGAATTAGTCGATATCTCATTAATCCTTCGTAGTAGAAAAAAGTAGCTGAGGACTTTTCAACGCCGAATCTCCTCGACTCTTCGCACTCTTAATCTCACGACTGATTTTTCGGACACCCTGTATAGCGATAGAAAAAAAGGATACTTCGGTTGTATACCACTTCCTCGATAACTTCCGTTTCTCAAATTTCTCGAGTTACGCGGCTATATACACGCGTGAGATATTTTTTTCTTCTCTCTTCCTTTGCAATGCTCGCGTTCTGCGTCTTGCGGGAAAAGAATATTTCCGGAACACCGGAACACGAGATGCCCGGAGACGGTTTTTAGAGTTTTCCATCAGCCAACAAACATTACCAATCCAAAGGGGCTTTCTCGCTCGCGTAGACGATTTTGTTGTATAAGTGTACACACATGCGGGTCTCTATGCGCATGCAAACACAACTCGGAGCAGAAGACGAGAGCTATATAGCACCGTTTTTGTTTCTTCTCTCCGAACCCCCTCGCCGCCCTTCCGCCGAGCCACTCTCGTCTCGAACTCGATCTGTTTTTATCTTCATCCTTCTTCTTCTCTCTCTCGCTCCCTACTCCTCTTGATTCTTTCGTCCGTTTTTTGCTCTCATTCGCGTCCTCGTATCAACGAGCGATCGACCGACTACTCGATAACCTCTTTCACGTATTTCGGGGTGAATACACGAAAACTCGAAAACGCACAGACACTCGGACAAAAACATTCACCAACAGGCTAGATCGTAAAAACGTCGGTGCCCGATAACTTTATGGTCGGTCTTTTTCTTCGACGAACGCGCGTAATACAACGTGCACCGCGCGCGTCCTCACCATCAGACCCAATGAATCGCCCAGACACGCTGGCTTCGCGTTCCTTCTTACAACGCATAACGTAAACCCCGCGTATGCACACATGCACCACTTGGCTCAAGTGTCTCACTGCTTTCGATCATATACGAATATTCTCCAATTTTCTCCACGCTACAGTTTTAAACTCTTTGTAGCCAAACACCATTTTCCCAAATGTTGTTTACAATAATATGAGTACCTTTTCAGCAAAGTTTACACTCACCGTGTAAATGTAAACAACACCGCGGCAGTTTTCCAGCAATTAATTTTTCAGTTCAACACTCCTCGGTGAAGAACCGCGTATGCTTTTTTTTTTTGTCCCCAAATCCCCACTATTTTTCAATGCCACCAATTACCAGAAAGTATTCCTCGTACTCGCGCGGAGTCTGCAAAGAGTAGTAAAAAAAAACAACGCAAAAAAGAAGAATGAAATAACGAGTGTTGAAAAGCGTGACAAATTTAGCTGAAATTGTGCGATTTTCCTCGCCGTTTATTTTCCACGAATGTCACACGAAGCTCTTGGTACATTTTTCTTTCCTTTTATTTGAAAACGCCAATTACAGAGCCCGGTAATTGCTATGAATTCGATATTCTCGTTCTAGTCATATATTTCCTTCTCTTTTACCTCTTCCAGTTTTTTTTTTTTTTTTTTTTTCAAAACTTTATCGCTCTCTTTCTCTTTTGGTTCGTAATTGCAATGCTCACGCTATATGGTCGCGCGCAGAGTCCGTTAACGGCGAGAAGCGTGCTATTGGAACGGGGCCAGAGAGTCTTGTAGCAGAGTGAATCGCGAATACAAGCCATACAGAGAGGCTTGTATAGCGAACCAACCCCGCGCGCGCGTTCCTCCCGATGCCGCCTCGAGAGCATCGCCCAAGAGCCCGCTGCTGGAATTCAACGTTAAACTTGGACGAAAATCGATCTGCTGTAGAGACTCTCCAGTTTCGTCCTCTTCTGCTCTCATCTCTCTCGCCCCTCGCCCCCCTGCTCGCCTCCCTCATCCTCTGCGTACTTGTATCATTGCACTCTACCGAAGGGACACCAAATGAGAGACTCTCTTCCATCTGCGCGAGAGACCCGTCAATTAGTCACGCTAAATCACGGTCATTAATAATAATAATAACAATGAATCTCTCGTGCAACGATGAATCAAAGACAGAGAGATAAATTAAATGCGCGACAAAACAGAATTGAAAAGAGGATCAAAGCTATGGCAGAGAAATTTTGTACTCGAATCAAATATAATGCACCATCAATTATTTTCCTTTCTCCTTTTCTTTCAATTATCTGAATTCTAGTTGCGACGACTGTTCTACATGACATTTTAATAATTTTTTTCATACCGTTGATTGAAACGTCGTTGATCGAATGAAATTTTTATCGAAAATGACAAATCGAGGGGTAATATGCAAAGACTCGATTACGCGTTCCAATGAGTTCATTCGTTGATTATAGTATATGATCGAGTCATGGTATAGATACTTTTAGTCACGTTCACAGTTGGAATATGTAAAGTCTGTTTTACTGCACGGAGAGGAGTATAGTGTGCCGCCCGGTAAATCTAGAACGTCCAATTTGCGAACGTACCAATTATTCAGCCCGAAGCTAAAATTCATAGAATATTATACGCCATTACACACACCGTTGAACTCACGCGTACGCACCAACAATATATCACGCCTCGAAATAGAGCGGAAAAAATATTATGCGAATTCCTATTCAATGGAAACGTCTAAAATAATGATGCAATTAAAGTTGAAAAGTGATGAAAAAAAACCACTTCTCCCTACGCGACCTCATATTTTATGTATACGGAGAAAGTTTTCTACGAAATTAATTTCTTTTATTTCCATTATTTTTGGCTCCCTTTCATTTTATTCCAGTTCCCACACGATTTGTTTGTTATCGCAGAATGCAAAAAGAAGACGCCGCGCGCGTCATAATTCAAGAGGGAAATACATAAATAAATGAAAGATAACGCGTTATTGCGATTGGATTATCAGCCGAGTTGTTGTATGCCTGCGCGGAAGTCCCCGCATTGTTGCGTAATTTTAGTCTCTTTCTCTTTTTCTTCCTCTCTCTCTCTCTCTCTCTTTGTCGTGGTTAAACGCATCCACCTCGTTGCTCGTGCATGCATACAATGTGCGTGCACCATTGTCAACGTGATACGGGGGAGGCAACGAGCTTCGCGACTCGGATAGTTTTACTCTCTCTCTCTCTCTCTCTCTCGCCCTCTCTTTTTCATTCCAGTATACCAACCACCAACAACACGTTTTATTCATAAATATCGAGCAAACTTTCCAACTAAAACTTTTCAAACGTTCAATTATTATTATCATCGATTGATTTATCGTCGTAATGCGAAAAGTTCAGATTCATGTATTTCGCTTCGAGTAGAAAAATGATATACTCTCTTTCGATCATGATGGCTCTCGCGCTGACCCTGTGAACTTTTCTAGTATAACAAAAACCAACGATACAAACGCCTTGTGTGTAGAAAATCGATTGTAATCGCAACCTTTTCCACGCCCCCACAGAGTCTTGAACTTTACACAAATAACTCGTCCCTTCTCTTAATCTCTCATTTTTTATTATGTTTTTATGAATTGTAATCAATGCGAGAATTAACGAAATACGCGATATATTGGAAAAGGCTGAGGTATTTTTCGCACTGGCTCAAATTAGGCGCGATGCTTCAACGACGCTTTATTCAACCACGGCACATTTTAACGATGATGTAATGATGACGCTCCGCGTACCTACTCTTTGTAGTAGAGATTGTCGAGAATAAAAAGAGAGATGCGCGAGAGAAAGGAAAATTTTCTCCCCCGATGGCGCCTTCGAATACCAGCCATGTTTTTATTCTCACTAATAAATGAATATTCGCGCGCGCGGTAGTCGTAAAAGGGCTTTTTATGACAATACCTCGAGCGCGGGTCATTGTTCCTTTATTTTGCATTTTCTTTCTCACCTTACGTAGTATGCTCATTTATTTTGCAGGAGCACGTAAACCTCGTTGGACGTGACGGCGAAAATGGACCAGTTCTGGTCTCGGTTAAGGCCGAAACGGTCGCAGGTCAGGAACACTGGCGCGTATTGCTTCGGTTACGAGCGGGTTCGACGCACGAACTCGTCCCAGCAGCTACCCTCGGACCAAATCCCTCCCCAGCAAAAATGGTTAAGGTAAATTCAATCAATTTTTCTATTTTTTTCACCGATACTTTTTTGTTTTTTTTTTTTTTTTTTTTTTTTACGGCAATTATTATTTTGTACACCGTTTTATTGGTATATTTATTGGTGCGCGTTTGATTGCAGGCCATTAACGAATCCCTAAACGTCAGCACACTCACTCCCGTTGTTTGCTCCGGGGCTGGTACACTCATTGCCAAATACGACGAGCATGCTCTCGTATCGAGATTCAAATTTGGCGTGCTTCATCAGAGGGCTGGACAAATAACCGAGGAACAGCTTTTCGCCAATCGACAAATTACACCAGCCTTTCAGGAATTTCTCGATCTACTCGGCCAAAAAATCGATCTCAAAGATCACAAAGGGTAAATTTTATTTCGTTTTATGAAACGACGAGGCCGGAGCTCGTTGTAAAAACGAGTTAAACCAAACGAGCCGCGAGCAAGAGACAATTTGACAATCTTTTCTGCTCTTTTACTTGTTTATATCGCTAGCTCACATTCTTTAATGGGAATTGTTGTTTTGTGAAACAGTTATCGCGGTGGTTTGGACACGAGACACGGACAGACGGGGGATTCAGCGGTCTACGAAGTATTCCGCGGTCGGGAGGTATTGTTCCACGTTGCTTCGTTGTTGCCCTACAGTCCCGGAGATGCACAACAATTGCAACGCAAACGACACATTGGCAACGACATCGTTGCAATTATATTCCAAGAGGAACCGACCCCCTTCAGTCCTGACATGATTGCCAGCCATTTTTTGCACGCTTTCATCGTCGTACAGGCCGTTGAACCTTGCACACCAAATACCAGGTTAATATCAAACACAGATGGCTCACTTTTTTTTCTTTTTTACCACCATCCTTTCAATAATATACATTTCTCGCGTAGCTCGATAAATCATCTTTTAAACTGTCTATTGATAATTCTATCATTGATTGAATAATTCAATAGTAGTTGCTTAAATAAATGGTGGTGTTTTTGCGTCTCGGTAATTCAGGTACAAAGTGAGCGTGACAGCGAGAGACGACGTGCCCTGGTTCGGCCCACACCTGCCCACGCCCGCTGTATTCCTTCGCGGTGTCGAGTTCAAGGAGTTTTTATTAACGAAGCTCGTCAACGCCGAGAATGCTGCTTACAAGGCGGAAAAGTTTGCCAAGCTCGAGGTAAGACGTTTCTCAATTTTTTTTTTTTTTTTCTCCATTTCCCGAGATAATCTTACAAATAACAAGTTAATTAAAATGAATGAGAAGGATGTAAAGTAATGACGTTGTAATTGGGAAAACAGCTGAGAACCCGTTGCGCTCTATTGGAATCGTTGACGGAGGAATTGCAATCAAAAACGAGCGATTTCCTCGGTGTTGGAATACCAGGACCGGGTGGTTTGTTCGGTTCGGGTTCGACGTGTCCGGTCAGTCCAACGGCGAGTGACGCGTCAGGATCAGGAGGCGGTGGAGGCAGCGGAGGAGGAGGAGGAGGCGGTGGCGGGGGTGGAAGCGGTTCGAGATTTATCGATACGGTGAGAAAAGCGTTAATATCGAGAGTGAGAAACGCTTCGACGGAGAGCGTGCCACAACAGTTGGCTAAGAAAATGAGCTCGGAGCCTAGTCCACCGAGTAATCGACAGACGAGCTCGAAAAGTAGTGGAAAACGTTCGGTCGAACCTTCGAGTCCCCTGGGATCGCCGGATTTGACCCTGAGACGAGATTCCGATCGAGGAAGTCCGAGCCTCTGCAGTCAAGACTCGAGTTTATCGAACACGGACAATCAAGACAGCAGTTTGGCAACGTTACAACCCGACGATTTCGATCGACGAGAATCAGCTATTTTAGTCGCATCGAATTCCAACAATCCCCTCAACAATACCACGTCCAATAATGATATCACGATAACGAATGATAAAATTCATTCGGGTTCCCTTTCGCCCTTCCAACGTTTGACCCATGAAAATCTTCGAAAAAGGGACGAACCCAAAGTCGATCCGAATCAACAACGCGTCGTCTCCGAGAGCGACGACAGTTCTCTCAACAGCGAACTCGAACTCGATCAGGCTGTTTATCCCGATAGCGATACCGGTCTCGAATCCATGAGCTCCGCCGAAACTCACGATCCCGCTGCTGCTGCTGGTGCCGTTGCCCCGACCGTTGCCACGCGCTCCAAAGACCCCGCCAACGAGAACGAAAATCTCAGGCTCGAGGTGACTCGACTCAAGTGCGATAAACTCGACTTGCTCAGGCAGAACGTCGTAAGTTCAATCATTCCTCTTTACTTTTTTCTTTCCAAATATTCAAATGTTTGGCGGGACTTGACGAATGATTACCAATTTTTGACATTTTTTTGCAGACGTGCCAAAGGGACATAAAGCAGCTACGAGAGAAGGAGCTTCAACTACAGTCCGATTTAGCAGCGGCTTCCAAAGAGATTCTTCGGCTTCGAGCAATGCTGAAGGAATGTTCATCGAGTATACCGATGGATAACAACAATCAGCAAACTTCGACGGTATAGAAGAAGAAGCGTGTAAACGCGATATACGAAGAGAATAATAATAATAAGAAGAAGAAGAAAGAAACGAAGGACGAAAAAATAAGAAGGAAAAATAATACGCGAAACGCGCGTAACAATATGAAAAATGGTGTTATAGAAAATCCGCTTGAAGCGGGGCGTTTAGGATTCTCGTTGCAATTATTAGCATTTATTCGTTGGCTCGGTTAGTTCTCGAGGTCCACGAGGTTACAAATCTAGTATAGCGTGTGTCAGCGCAAACAAACCCAAAACAGAAGACGAGGGCAAAAGAATATGAGAATTCGGATGAAATTCCGATCGCAAGTATTTATCGATTTATTTATTGACACATAGAGTATAATGAAGAAGAGAGAAAGAAAGAAAAAGAAAATGTTGCCTCTGTCGCTCCAAGAGTTAGTCAGTGTGTAGAAAAATCGAGTAAATGAAAAAACCACCCGTCAGAGCGCGAAAGAGAAGATGAGCAAAAAAGACAAACGGCAAAATGACCCCCGACGAAAAATCTTTCGTCCATTGTTTGAGCCATCGTTCCGAGTGTGAAGAATCAGAGCTAAAGTCCAATCGCACTTAGATCGTAGAATCGGCACTTAATTTTTAAGTGACGTCGCGAAAAAAGAAAAAAAAAACATTGAAAAAGAAATGCGCAAATGTCTATTTTGTCTCGAGCACGTGCGGTTAGCGCCAATCTTCTTATCGGGCTTAACGAGTTTGCCCTTTCAAAAGTCAACTTTTTTCATTAATTAATCAATTGATTAACGCTCGATCGAATTCCGCTGACTAGATGAACCAAATTATTCGTTTTTCTGCCTTTTTTAGCTTTTTAAGTTTGTATTTTGTTTCATCCGCTGCTCCAGTGCCCGGCGCTTCTCGATCTTCTCGAAAAATAATTTAATTTTAATCGACCGTTTCAATTGTAATCGCGTCCTCTTATCGAACGTACGTTATCGATTTCTCCAACCACACAGATATTTATATATGTTTGTGCGTATATTATTATTATTATTATTATTATTATATTATTATATTATTAGCTGTACGACATTAACTTCGTTGTATTTTTATACCGTTTTATGTAAATAGCCTCATATCGATATTTCACGGGGTCACGACCTCACAGAATAAGGACACGCGACTCGAGTCCTCGCCGATCGCATAACAATACCAAAGTTTAACGTAGAAAAGCAAATTTTTTATTTCTTCGTTCTTTTTGTCGTTCTACCCCTATATCTCTCTCTTTCCTCCTCTCTCGCTTCATCTCTTCCGGGGATATGAGCAACGTTCGAATAACCTAAATTATTTCATACCTTGGAGCGTGAAGAAACATATTTTCAAGCTCAGTTCTTTATAGTTTTATTTATTAATTTTTGTTTTTTTTTTCGAAACGAGAGACAAAATTTGAGGTGATAATTAATTTGCAATGAAAATTAATTGATATTTAGCAAGTAAATTGAATAGTAATTTACATTCTTAGGAATTTGATCTATTTCGATTGAGATTCATTGGAACGTTGCTGCAATCGCCGATCTCACAAGCCCGTCCTTTTTTCATCCCCTATTTCTACCTTCGCTTGAAAGAGATACAAAAATGCCAGTCAATTTTCAGCATAATGAAAATTTTACTTGAAAACTTTCCCAAAAAGTAGAAAACACCACCAATCACCACTGCCTGTTTAAGAAAGACCCTTGGTAAAAAAAAAAAGCGTCCAGCTCCGTTCCACTGTATATAAAACAACAAATGGCACCAAAATGGACGCTCGTGCGAAGAGTGTCATAAAAAAAGATTTACCGAAAGATATCCCGTGACATTTTCGAATGTTTTCCCATTTTCCTTGATACCCCGAAACAACTGACTCAACAAAATGTCCCCTATTATCGAATCGCACGAAAATCAAAGAGAATTGTCTTCTCGCGCTGAATGGCGCGCTGCCATTTCGTTTATTTGTGAACAAGAAACAAAAGCGGAAAAAAAGCATGAAATGCAAATAAACGAGAGGAGGAAAAATTTCTTTGACCGCCAAGATAAACCAATTAATAATATTCTCGTGTGATTTATACGCTGGCCTTGCAAAATCAAAGAAAAACAAAAAGAATAATCTATATAAACGGATGAGAAATTATATAAAGAGAAAGAGATACTCGTTTTAATGATATATATTGCGAGAGAACTACTACAAATTCTATAGAAATATATATATATAGATATTATACTGGTATAAAAACATACATCTATCTATCTATATATATATATATATACATATATATATAAATAAACATATATATATTTTATATTTAACATTAGTCCCCTGGAATATCTCGGAGGACGCCGTTCTTGCGACACCGGAAACTGTAACTTGCCCCCTCTTTCCGGCGCGATTTAAAACCCCCACAGTTATTGTATAGACGAAGAGAGACATTCAAAGAAAATCAAGCACACAAAAACATTCTTAGATTTCTTATGACTTTTACCTCCTGATCGAGTTTTTGCGTCTTTTCCCTCATCATTGTGTACCGCCCGTCCCCTCTAAATCCTTTCCTGTGGTCCTCCTCACACGCGATAAACCAACCAAAATGTTCTTTACAATAATCAAAAAAAATATTGAAAAAGCGACATGTTAATAATAAACTGAAGAGAAAAAACTATGAAATAAACAAATGTGTTGACTTCCCGTTTGCCGTTATACTTTCCAAAGGATTCAAACCACTTCGGAGTCAAAACAACGCTCGATGTTTGGCGCATCAACAGGTCGGCTATTTTTTCCGGTTTCTCTATCGTTCGGTGATTCTATCTTATGAAAAAAAAAAAAAAAAACATTACGACAGCGAACAATGTGTTGGGAATCCGTTATTTTTACAATTTATTGCGAAATTATTATTTTTTAATCGAGTAAATATGCGTTGTTCTTAACAAAAAGTTTGATCATTGACTAACTCGGTAAAGGTGCTTGTCGGAGCATGCGCGTAGCGCCATCTAAGCATGTTTATTACCGAGAGGTTTTGTGAATCGAGCCGTAGTATCGAATGAAAATGGCTAATTGCAAGGCCCGTTGTTGCAGCAGGTGAGAACGAACGAGACTTTATCCGTTTGTTGTTGTTTTTATCTGCGTACAATAACATTGTGAATTCGATCGGTTAATATGATCGTTCGTTAAATATGTGATGACATTTCGATGGGAAACGCGCGTGTTTAATCGCGCCGCGAGAGTGTGATGACCTCGAGTAATGTGCGATGTTTGCGCTGGTGTCTCGAGGAATTGCCAAAAAAGCTTTTCCTCGCCTAATCTCAAACTGTTTATTTGCCTTTTTTTTTCTCAAAACATCTCCATTTGGTGTAGAATCTCGTGGTGAAAAACCTAAAATTCTCGTAAACAAGAGTGCGTTCCCTCGCGGGGATACACTTGATTTTTTATTAATTTTATTTGACTGCTCGCGAGACGATTCATTATTCGAGGCTATGAGTACGTGTTTCTTTCATTCGAAAACTCATTGATTTCGTAGACGTACCGTACCAAAGAACTTTCCCAAGTTAAAGAGTGACACATATCGTGGTTGAAATTTTTTTTCTAAAAGACAAAAAAAACCCGTGTAGATTGATCGTCTAACTACCGTTCGAAAAACATAGGCTCTCCCTAAGCCCAGAGGATTGTGTTGAAACATCACTGTCTCGTTGTTCCTCGATTTTTTTCTATGCGCGCTTTTTTTCCCCATCGAACAGAACACTTTTCTTTCCTCGTCCGTACTCAAACTTTGCCAATTTTTTTTCTCAATCCAACTATCTTTTGATTATACTCGGTCTTCTGTTTAAATTTTTTTTTCATTTTTTCCTTTCCCCCCCCTCTACTCCCAGTCCTATGGTCAACCTCTTCGCTTTTCGTGGTTTTTACGAGTGTCAAGTCGATTCTTCCGGACGAAATGTCATCTTTTTTACTCCGAACGAAAAAATTGAGGTTTTTTTGGAATTCTCATAAATTAGCCCTGCATCATATTGCAGGAAAAATTTCGAGAGAAAACCAGTGGAAAAGTTCGCCTCCTAGAAACACAAAGTGAGCGGGGAGCTAAGCGATCGAGCGAGGGCCACGATTTGTCAAAAATATGGCATCGGGAGCCTCTTCGCTGGATAGTGCCGGAAGCAGCGGTAACTATTTCCAGAATTCAATTTTTTGCATGCCAAAAACTCATCCAATGGAACGGATTCAATTTTATGTTTTTCAAGTTTCTCCGAATGTTTACTCTGACTGTTTTTTACCGCACACTTCCGAATCAAACGAATCTTCCATTTTTTTGTCCGCATCTTTGTTTTCTCTAGAAAGAAACATTCTTAATTGGCCACATAATTTATGAGAGATACACAAATAGTTAAGAATCGTCTGTGTTCGCATGCGTGACCAAGAGTTTCTATTCCGAGTGAAAGCGCAAGCGCATCTACTCTAAAGGAACAAAAAAAAAAAAAGGAAAATTAGAGCTGCTCGCAACGAAGTAAACAATTGAAGAGTGTTGGACGATTCTGATCAGTACCGTGGTTCTGGATGGATCTGAGCAAATTAACCCAGTCAGAGATTGAATATAAATCTATCTTTTTTGTTTTCATTGGTTCTTGAGTTGTTTGATTTTTCCCCTGGTTTTAAACGAATATTATTCCATCGCTGTTGATCCTGCCAAGCAGAGAGGGATAGCGGAGGATACGGGAGCGTCGGTAGTCCCGTCGGAGGTCCGGAATGTCGTAGCGATTATGACGGATTGCAGGCACAATGCGACCAAGCCATGCATCAACTTCAGCTCCTTAGACATAAACACTCAGATACCATTAGACGGTTTGTTTTATTATTTTTTTGTTTTTTTCCTTTATTTTGCTCCATTTATTATTAATATTTATTAACTTAAGTTTATTTTTAAATATTTCTAATTACATTTAATGATTTGTCCCCTCAATTATTTTACATTTTGGTTCTTATGAATATTTTCATTTTTTCAATATTTTTATTCACCTCGCTTCGCTACTTCTTTTCATTATCTCGTCCTTCAATTATTTTGCACCATTTTATTTTTTAATTATTGGGTAATGATTTTTTTTCTAACCTATTTTTTCACCCTCCACCCTCGTTATTTATATTTCAACCCATTGAAATATCCACGTACGAGATGCGACACGCCACTCGACTTTTTTAAATATTATTATTATTTTTTTTCCGATCATCATCGCGCCCGAATGACTTTGTCTCACACACGGCCGGCGTTTATCCCCCCGGGCAATCTAATCGGTTATCAGTCGACGTGAGAGCACGCTCGAATTGTTTACGAGCACCCCCGGGGGGCTCTCGTCGACCTATTGATTATTCTTTTCTCTCCTACTCTCTCCATATTTTTTTCTCCTTTTTTTTTTTTGCAGTTATTTATTTTTATTATCTGCGGTGTACAGGACGTCTCAGGTTAAACGATCAATATCGCGCATATTTGCTTTATTTTCAAGCACTTGGACAGTGCGTGAGATTCAAGTGGCCGGGAGGGTCGAATTTAAATGAATATTTCATCGAGAGAACGAAAAGACGTTATTGCGATTTTCCGAAGCGAAATTCGGTCGAAATGCTCGGTTTTTCATTGTTTTTAACTCAAGGTGAAAAATGCTGTATTACAAAAATAGACCAATCAATTACAGGATAAATCGTCGCAGCATGAAAAAATCCGAGCTTTATTTTATAATTAGATTGACAAGGTCGTTGTTGTTATCGCAGGTGTGAGCATACTATGAAGGAATTGGAGTACTACAGAGGACAACACATTGCAGCAATGAATCAGCTGGAAGCTACGTCCCAAGAAAGTTCCGCACTGAGGAACAAAAACGGCGATCTCATCAACGATAAACAACGCCTCGATCGCGAGGTCCAAGCTCTGCAAAAAGAAGTCCTTGAATTACGTTGCCAGAATCAAGAAGTCTTCGTCGCTGATCCTGGCAACGGTGATACCATGAATCAACACTACATCTCCGTCCTCAGAAAATACGAGGCCCTCAAGGACGAGTACGACTCCCTCAGGAAGCGATATGACGATCTTATATCATCGCATTCCGCTACCGTTGATAAAGTAATTTTTCATTTCTCGTTATGATATTTCGACGTTTCTTTTACGGGACAAATTTGATATGGAAATTTTTGACGACTTTTAGCTGGAGCTCGCGGAGGAAGAAGCGGCGAGGCTGAAAAAACAATACGAAGACGTGGTGCAAGAGAGGAACGGTGCGATACGCGAGAGAAACGGTTTCAAGCAACAATGCACCGCCGCGATAAAACAATGGGACATAGCGTTGAACGAGCGGAACGAGTATCGCGAGGCCCTTGCCAAGGTTCAACAACAACACGAGGAAGCGGTGAAAGAGATTAATCAGGCGGTGGTGCTGCGAATGAAAACGAGCAAGGACATGAAGAGATTGGCCGAGGAGAGAAACGGGGCGCTCAAAGAATACAGTCTGATAATGGGCGAACGTGACACCGTTCACAAGGAAATGGAAAAGCTTGGTGACGATCTTACTCAAGCATTTGCCAAAATCACTCATCTCGAGAATCAAAATAAACAACACGTTGACGAGGTTAGCGAATTTATTATTTTCACCACAATTGCAAGAAAATTCTTGATTCAAATACACGCTACTTTTTATGAAATCATTATTTAACTATTTAATTATTTAATAGAAAAAAACCCTGACGTACCAAATCGAGACGCTACGACGGGAGATATCTTCGGCGCTGCACGACCGTGACGAAGCTTTGAAGGAGTGCAACGAGTTGCGTCAGAAATTCGGTGATTATTCCGAATCGAGCCGCGATTACAAGAATCGTTTGGAGTCGCACGCTTATAACCGCGAGCGGTACAATTCGAGCAAGGAAGTTGAGCGTGAGACGAACACGCGAGATTATTCGAAGCGTGAGAAAGAACGGATGGATAATATTGACCAGGCGAATTTGGAGTTGGACAAATTGCGAAAAACGGTGGACACGTTGCAGTCGGAATTGGAAGAAGCGGTGCAAGAGGCCGAAGTGTCGAAACGTCGCAGAGATTGGGCGTTCAGCGAACGCGATCAAATAGTATTAGAACGCGAGAGTCTTCGGACGTTATGCGATCGTTTGAGAAAAGAGCGCGATCGAGCGGTCTCGGAATTGGCCGGTGCGTTGCGCGACTCGGACGATATTAAGAAGCAACGAAACGAGGCGTCCAAAGAGCTCAAAGATCTCAAAGAGAAAATCGAATGCGGAGATCATAGTTTAAGAAGTTACGTTCATTCCCACAATGAGGGAGAAGTGGCGGAATGGGACGTGATCGCGGTGCATCTCGACACGAGTAGATTCGGTCAAGACGTCGATCGCGATCTCGGTCTCGTTCTCGCCGGTGGACGGGACGATCCTCATTATCCGAACGACACGGGAATTTACGTCGCTCAAGTCTCGCAGGGTAGCGCGATCGATGGAAAATTACGCGTCAACGATTGCATCATTCGCGTCAACAACGTCGACTGTACTTCGGTCTCTACGAGGATGATACTCGAAACTCTACGCTCTTGTACATCCGGTCCTGCCACCCTCACTATTCGCCGAAGACGCTCCACTCGACGTTCTCTACGAACAACTCAACTTCCCGTTGGTTCTATCCCTCATGGAATAACTCTCGATCACTGCATTTACATCGCTAAAATCTCACCGGGAAGCCTCGCCGCGAAAGATTGCAACTTGGCCGTTGGCGATCGTGTTCTCAATGTGAGTTCTTTTCTTTTTCTTTTTTTTTCATATTTTTCATATATTTCGCATATTCGATAATTGCTTCTAAATGGAAAATCATATTGCAGATAAATAGCAAACCAATGGACACGGTAAATTCGGCCCACGAGGCAATGTCAATATTGAACGACAACAGTGCGGATGTATTGACGATAACTACACTGAAAGGAATAGCTCTACCGGCATCCTCGAGTTCGGAATCAATGCCGATAGACTCGAGTTTCGTGAGTGAAAAACAAAAAATGGTCAACAGTTGTTCGCAAACGGAACAAGAGAGGCTAATGTTGAAAGCTACCTCGGACGATTACGAGCGTCGTTACATAGCGTCGAATTTCGGTGAACGAAGCGTTTACAAAGTGTCGAAATCGGTGAGCAGCGAGAAACCAAGCGGTATTATTAAAGCGTGGGACGACATACGTGGAAAAATGGATATAATGCGGGGTCGTCGCCACAGCAAGGACAGGGATGAGAAGAAGAAGCAAGAACAGGATGCACTGGCGGAATTGGACTCGGTGATCGATAGTTATAAGAAGCCGAACAACGGTGTTTTGAAAAGGAGCAAGAGACGAGGAGCGGAAAAAATTGAGAAGAACGGTGGAACTTGGCCGAAAGCGCGTGGTGTGCCGTTGATTCAAAACGGCACCGGTACTATTTTACATCCGCGAAAAACGAAGGAGAGATTACCGTTGAGCGTGCTGTTGAATCAACCGCCGAAATACGAGAGCTACAATTACAACAGGATCTCAAATCCAATACCTTTGGCGACATTCTCAAACGTGAGCAATCGTCATACCGTGTACAAAGCTGTTGAAACCCCACCCCTTAATTTTACCAAATCGGCCCATTTGTTCGGTCAAAAATCATTCACCCCGGCCGCTGTACAATTTAAGGAAATGACGATGGAGAAGAAGAGTCTCGGCGGGGATTTCGAGGCGAACGAGTCGAGGCTAGGATCGAATCTCGCCGCGCCGTCGGAAACTAGCATAGATTTTTCGCTCAAGGGTACGGATCATCAGGCAAAACGACGAGTACAAAAATATGGTTCGGCCGGTAACGAGGCACAACTCGAAGCGCTCCAACACAATCGCGCCCATTCCCAATTGTACGGCGTCTCGTCGTCCTCGAACGCCGCCGCCGCTCCCTCTTCGTCGGGCGTTGGTAGCGTACAACCTCGTCAACAATTGCCCGGTAACTTTTCGTTTCCACCTTACGGTCACTCGCATCCGCATCAACAAAACTCTTTGCCCTCGCGTTATCCATCACCCCCCTCGCTACCCTCCGCACAATCCGGCGAATCTATAGGATTACCGGACGCACGTTCTTACTGTTTCGAACCACCCTACAGTCCCGGACCTCAACCCGGTTTCGCTCATTTGCACACACCATCGGTAGATTTGCACTATCACAATAAACCCCGTGGTGGACATCCGGTCGGTGTTGCCTATGATACACCGGCTTATACGCACGGCTACGAGGGCGGTACGTTTCCCAGGAAAAAGGAGAATCAACGATTTCGAATACCCTCCAATCCTAGTGTCACGTCGAAAAGTAGCGTCGGCAAATTGTCCACCGGAAGTATCGAGAGAACTTCCGAACGAGGAAGTCCCATGCCGACGTTTCACGTTGAAGTTCTGAGCCCCGGTACCGGTGGAGGCGGAAGTAGCAGCGGCGGTGGAACCGTTCGAACCAGTGGTAATAACAAAAGAGCCAGTATGCCCGATTATTGTTACACCCAACCGAGGCCAGCGCCCGGTGAACTTAGACGCGTTCACATCGACAAATCCGTCGAACCTCTTGGCATACAAATTTCCTGTCTCGAAAGCGGTGGTGTTTTCGTCTCTACCGTCAGTGAACACAGTCTCGCCTCCCAAGTTGGCCTACAAATTGGCGATCAGTTACTCGAGGTCTGCGGCATCAACATGAGATCCGCCACTTATCAATTGGCCGCCAATGTCTTGCGACAGTGCGGCAATTCCATTACAATGCTCGTCCAGTACAGCCCTGACAGTAAGTCGCTTTTATTCTTTTTTTTCAAAGCTTCGGAATGTCTTTGTCTCGTAACACTCGTAAAACGCACTCGATGTTTTATCCTTATTTTTTCATTCTCCTACAATATTTACCAAACAATAATAATAAAAGTACTAACGCTTCTCTCGTAAGCCCTAGGGTTTCAACAACTAAATGGCCCGTCCTCGCTGCTTTATTCTTGCGTCAACCGAGTACGAGTTTCGCTTTCTACTCGCCGGATTTTCTCACCGTACAACGCTAGCTCACAAAATAATCATATTAATATTTTAGCGCTTCGAAACGAAAACTTCCAACGATTAAAACTTCATAAATATTATCCACTCAAAGTGGTACATATTTTTTTGCCTCTTCGCGTCAATTGTCCCGAGGCTTTTTCTTTTGTCTTTCTTTCAATCTACCGCGAGAACAAGAATTTTGAGGAAAAATCAAGCTATCCAGGAGGCAGTTTAACGTTGATGATTATTCCTGCAGAATACAACGAGTTGGAGGGTTCAGGCTCGTCAAGTTCCTCGGAAGCGGGTGGTGAGGAGGCGGGTAGTCGTAGCGGATCGCCGACACCGTGCAACAGTCCAGAAGCACCGAGAAAAACTACATTGGAGGTGCACGAGGCGACGGAACCGGAGCGTGATCAGCCGAGCGCGTCGACGACATCTACGACGACGACGACGATGACGACGTTGACGGTAATGCGAGGTGAGAGAGAAGTAAGATCATCGGCATCGATGGAAGTTCGGGGTACGCAGGAGCGAGAACGAGAAATGCGAAATTCTGCGAGTTTGGATATAAACATAAGAAAACCGGAACTGAGAAATTCGGCGACGTTGGAAAATATGAGAAATTCGGTGACGTTGGACAGTTTGAGAAGCGCGGGCAACACATTGACGAGAGGACAAATAAATCAAGCGATGACTACGTTGCAACGACAAAACGCAACAATGAGAAGCCCGACGCAGGAGGAACAGAGTCAAAAAAGTCCGGCAACGATGGATCCGCGTTATCTCTTCATCGAAACGAGAAAATGCTCGAATCTCGGAATTTCTCTAGTTGGAGGAAACGGCGTAGGGATTTTCGTGCATTCCGTTCAACCGGGATGTCTCGCCGAAGATGCTGGTCTTCGAACCGGTGACAGAATCCTCGAGTACAACGGCGTCGATCTTCGACAAGCCACCGCCGAACAAGCCGCTCTCGAACTCGCTCGTCCCGCCGACAAAGTCACCCTCGTCGCTCAATTCATGCCCGAACGCTACAACGAGGTCAAGGACAAACCTGGCGATAGCTTCTACGTCAAAGCCATGTTTGATCGCGTTGGCGAAGTCGGCGATAGCCTTCAATTACGCTTCAACAAGGACGATGTTCTTTATGTTGACAACACCATGTTCAATGGAACTCCTGGGCATTGGAGGGCTTGGCTGGTCGATCAATCTGGCAGGAGGCAACAGTGCGGTATTATTCCTAGCAAATTCAAGTAAGTGCGAATCTTTATATTTCTACGTTCACAAATAAATTCGCATGTTCCACAACAAACGACCTCAAAAATTAATCAATTCTCTCCGTTGCATTAAATCATAGAATCGAAGAAGAACTATTGTTACGAAGATCTCTGGGCGATTTGGAAGCGGATACGGGTAGGCGAGCAACGACCAGTGCTCGACGAAGTTTCTTCCGACGGAAGAAGCACCAGCGTTCGTCGAGCAGGGATAGCAAAGAACTTTCGCACTTGACCGGAGTGAATCTTGGTTGGTACAGCGACAGCGGGACATTGAACGAGGAAAATTTGCCAGCGAGTTATCAACGAGTGGAAAAACTTGATTGTGAGTATTATTTTCAACTTGAAACGCTGAAAACACGTTTTTTTTCGTATTCCATCGATTTAATGTGTTTGTCGTTCCCTTTTCGCGTAGATCCTGCGCTCAGGCCGATTCTTATAATCGGTCCATTGAACGAGTGTGTAGCTACAAAACTATTGCAAGAATTCCCAGGCAAATTTACTCGTTGTTTACCGGAAGCGATGCACTGTTCGCAAGCGACGCTGGAGCAAGGGTTGCGCGATTCTTTGTACGTCGATTACCGCAAAAAAGGCAGCTACTTCGAGTGCACCACCGTACAAGCCGTTAAAGATATTTGCGCGAAAAATTCACACTGCATTCTTGACATATCGATCGCCTCGCTCGAACGTTTGCATCGGCATCAAATTTATCCTATCGTGTTGCTAATCAAATTCAAGAGCACCAAACAGATCAAGGAGGTCAAGGATTCTAGATATCCGAGCGACAAAGTCAGCGCCAAAGCCGCCAAGGAAATGTACGAACAGGCACTCAAACTCGAGGCCGAGTATCGACACTTTATTTCTGGTAAGATTTTTTTTTGCCTTTTTCATTATTTTTTATTGTTCAACCGGTGAATCAATTGAATAACAATGATAATTTCAGCAATTATTCCCGCGGGTGTAAACGTCGCTTACATCTGCACGCAAGTGAAATCAGCCGTTGACGACGAGCAGAGCAAGGCGTTATGGGTGCCTCGAGGGCCTCCCTGACATCATCGGGGGGGTCCCCACAAGCCGCAGTGGAAATCGATCTAATTCCACCGGGGGGCCCTTGCGTCAAAAAAACGAACAAAACAAAAAAATATCTTCAAAGATACGAAACAAAATTATGCTGGACGTCTTCGTTTATGGTCTCGCACACGCGTACAAATCGTTTTCACACGCGTGTGTTAATTAAACCTCAGCTCATGAACCGTTTTAATTTTTTTTTCCCGTTCGTTCCGTCGTGTGTGTTTTTTTTCTTGTTTTCGTTCAGTGCGCGAATTTTTGAGTGTCCATCGCATCAACAACAAAAAAACGGGATCTCTCCTCTCGAGTCCGGATGAAGAAAAAAACAAACGGAACTGCTGAAAAAAAAAGGAAAAACGACGGAAGAAGTCTACTAGGAAATCTTGGAAGATTTTTTGTCGTTCGGCGCCCTCCTTATGATCGACGTCCATCGTCGGTGGCAGTAAATTTGGAAAATCATAAAGAAGAAGTAGAAAGAGAGTGAAAAATGAAAGAGCTTTTAGAAAATAGGGAAAAATGAGTCAATGCGTTATACGCTTGATGTTTTCCTCTGCAAGGAATTGATATTAGGTGTGTTTTTTCGACCACTCTATTTTACGAAATAACAAAGGCGGAATTGATAATCACGGAAACTTCGTTCCTCCTCATCGAATTGAAAGAAAAAAAAGCAAACAAGCGAAATGGCAACTGTAAATATTTTTAGAACAAATGCGAGTGCGTTTAATTTTAATTTTACGATAAACAAATCGATTAGTCGTAATTATCGAATTTTATTCGATGTTCTTCCATACGAGCTTATGACGAAATGAAAAAAAATATATATATTTGTGCAAAAAAAACTTTTGAGGCCGTGGCTCGAGAAGGGATCAACGATTCGTTAATATTTTCGACTTTTCGTTCGTTGACTTTTTTTCCCCTCTCCTGCCCATTTTAGCGAGAGACAGGGGCGAACCAAAAGTTGTTGAAAAGGAAAATCAATTCCCTGACACTTTGCACCCAACGACTTTCAAACATTAACGAATTTTTGGCTGAGGAATTATTCACGATTGAGCGTTGTGTCGTTGTTAATCGTTGCTCGAACGCTCGTCAAATCGTACCTCATCAATAATGTTATACGAGATCAATTATATATTTATTGTTAAAATCTGTATTACGCGATCTCTCGTTATAGAAAGTGCCGACAAATGAAACTTTGAGTTCTCTTGTCTCTCGAAAGCGGAGAAGGAGGAAAAAAAAATTGCAAATTTTCCACTGCTTAGCACTGGTTTTGTTGATTAATCATGTCGTAACCAAGACGACTATTTTCTATACATATATACATATATATATATTTATATATTTTTATTATTTTCCCACACACTTTCCACCGTTGAAAGATTAAGATGTTTTTAATTTCTTTCTTTGTTCAATTAGAGACAATATTTAGGCGTAAGTTTAACAAGACCGAGACCAAAAATTAAAGAATTATTACGATTTGAAACGATCGACAAGTAGGTTTTAATGAATTAAACTTAAAAAGCGAGGTGAAAAAAAGAAATACGAGGGGGATTTAAATACATACCGAGAGACATTGAAAAAAACTTGGAATATTGGCAGCGTGAACGAGATTACGAGATTGAAAAACGTGATATATATTATTGTATTAATTAGCATTCTCGCTCGTCCAATTACCAAGTTAATTGAAATCTCCTGTTGAAGAAAATATCAATCGAGACAGGAAAAAAAAACGATTAGCTAAAAAATAATAAAAAAAGTTGAAAATATAATTAAACGATAAAAAGAATAGTGAAAAAAAGTGATTCCGATAATATTCTTAATCACATCACTGTGATACGTAAATACAGCTTCTTGCGACATATCATCAATATTTAAAACATAATATCTCTTACGTACGTTAATAACGGGACATATTAACTCACTGCAATAAACGTAATTAATTGACTACACACCATCCATACACATACACGTATTTTTGGCAATGCATATACATATATATATATAAATATACAAATAAATAATTAAAAACAAAAAAAAATGCACTTTTGATATTGAGCAATAGACGCTGAATGTACAGCCGATTTTATGGGTGTCTCGAGAAAAACGTCGTCGATCACTCACAGGAATGGGGAAAAAAATTATGTAAAATGATGAAAAAAAAAATTGAGCAATTCGTTTTTCGATCCGGATATCAATTAATTACGGAAAGGTCGAAATGTTTTTTTTTTTTTGCTTGAGTTTTGCTTGAGACGAGGATCAGAGATGTTTCTTTTTTTATTAATCGATCGATTGTGCACTTGTAATAACTAATCATTGAAGCGTCTACGGTGATAAAGCGTATAAATTGCGTAGCTAAGAAGCGGGAGCGGCGGTTTCGTCACAATGATTCCCAGGACCTCGAGAATCCAGTGTGATTAATGAAAATTTGAGAAAAAATATATATTCATTGATGCCGCGGATTCCACGAGTTCGAATCTTTGCGACGGCAATCACGACTAGTCTTCGATAGTATTCATGTATTTTCTATGGGAGAAAGACAATTTTAAGGGGGAAAGAGAGAGAAATTTCTTTTTCAAGCATAAAAAGTGCCCAGGAGATTCGTCCATCCGAATACCTATTTTGAACGTTTATTCAAGAATTCTTTCTCTATCCGTTACTATCAATTCGCTCCAATTCATTACATATAATACGTAATGAAATATATTATCGTATGTTGCATAATATATTTTGATGTATTTGTAATATATTATTTCAATATGTATCTACGAAGTATTCTCTTGTATACAATTTGAATTATTTCCTCGTCAGCGGTATATCTCTGGTTTTCCAATTTTAAGGAATTTAATATTTTCCTCAAATCATGTGTCAAATATCTCTTGAATCGGACGGGCACAAAAATTCAACGGTAACGAGAATGCTTCGTATTTACATATTACATAATATATTAATAATATATGTATACGTTTATAATTTTTAAATCTATACGAATAATTAAAATAACGATTTATTTAATAATATTACGTACTTCTTGATGGTCCATCGTCGTCTCGTCTCTCGTTGTTCGTTAAAGCGCATCAATTTGTTATCGATAATTTGCCCTTCCATAATCACACGAATCTAAAAAAAATCACACACTTTTGACCTATCGAATTAATAATAACGACGGAATAATTGTTGTACGTATTTTACATATCATCACTTGTTCGGGTGAATAAGAATATTTTTCTCTCCAAATAAATCTGTGTTGAAATTGCAGGCGAAAAAAAAATTGTTGAAAGAACAAAAGTATTTTAATGGGTAAGCCACGAAATTTCGGGGATACTTGACCGTGGGATGTTTTTAAAAATCTTTCAAGTGTCCAATATTTTGACACCTCTCAATTCGTTCAACGTTAATTCCTCGATATTCCTGAATAAACTTACAATATAGAAACGAGATGATCAACAAAGCAATAATAATTGTAATACAGGTGTCGAGTATTCCTCTCGGAATAGCGTTGATAATTATTTTGCGTTTGAACGGATACGTGTGATTGAGCGTCCGTCCTAACGAAGTAATTTGCTATTAACTATGGAAAATAAATTGCCGCTCGCTCAAAATAAACAGTTGTGTCGTTCACGAGGTTTTTCTTGCGAATGTTGCTAAAACACTCATTTTCTCGTCGAAATTGTGAGACGATAATTCACCTCGTGAACGTTATATATATATATATATATATACATATATTTATATATTATATTTAAGTAGATCGATAAATCGGTATTCAGACGTCGTTCGAGCTTTCACTCGTGAGCTTTTACGTCTGCTGGTTTTCGCCAGGTGAAAATATGGATTAGCTCTTGCATAGACATCACGACTCTTTTAGGCTCACCCATCGTACCTGTCATTTATTCTCGACATGTTTTTTATATTTCTTCCTTCCCCGTCCCTCACCCCGCCATTCTTTTTTCCGCCTTTTCACCCTTCCCGCGACGGGCTTCACTCACCATTAATCTCCTCCGTATGACACGAAAGTATTTTTTATACTAATTGCTATACAGGCAAATCGTTACTATTTTTTCAACGAAATATAAATAAATAAAACACATTATAACGTTGGGAACAATTTGTTTGGGAAATTGGGTGCGGTTTGAAAAATTGCCAAATTGTTTCAGATTCTTCGAGTAAACATTTATTTTTTCATCAACCTTCCTTCCAAACGTCATAATAGTATTTGAAATTTTTAATTCCTTACATTGTGCTAACATGGACGGAACACTAATTGACCACTGCCCCTTTAACGAACCTCGCGCCAATATTCTCAAACGAAATATCACTCTTTCGTATGCAATGATAATATTTACGATCCGTAAAACGCGAATCGTTACTGTCCACGACTGTTGTATTAACAAATTAACCGAGTTGCATATGCGCATAATATTCTTTTCACCATATGTAATACATAATCGCTAAACTTACCGAATTAATGAGGATTTCGAATTTTCGAAAAGTATACTACGGGGACAAAATGAACCGAAAAGAATTAAAATATATTAGAGAACACTACTATTGCAATAAAACTTTGAAAAATATTGGGACCCAAGAGGAGGAAAGAGTGGAACAAAAAATTGAATTGAAAGAGGGGTGACACATATCGTCCGGACAGTGGAGGGAATTTTTTTTAAACAGTTGTTACATGGTTGATCGATTTTTCTAAGCATCTATGACGGTTTTGAATGAGCCTGGTCCATTTTGAACGAAAATGAAAAAAAAAAAAAAAAAAAAAAACAGAAAGTTCAATATTTGTACAGTTTTCTAATCGAGGTTACGATGCGTTGACATTTTCCGACTGCATCATTACTTGATTACTAAAAAAAGAAAAAAAATGTAACGAAAGAAAAAAACGATGGGATGACCAAGTGACCCTCGATTGAGGCAATGGGTGCTGAATTTTTCGACATAAAAATAAGTTTGAAAAATTGAGCACTAGTCCATTATACCCACAGTTAAAAGTTGATTTTTCAGCTGTTGACACGTAGAATGGGAGTCACTGGTAAAACCTGAAGAGTAGATTTTTTTACAGTTGGAATTAGGAAAGAAAAAGAAAGAAAATTAATGTAACGGATGAAATTATGACTTTTTATTTTTCCTTCAATGGTTTTGATACCAAATGTTTAAGCCCGTTATTTATAAACATACTTTTATTTATACACAGCTTCTTTATACACGCGTACCGTTTAATATTATGATTTATCCACGTATATTTATAAATGACATATGATTATGTGTGTATTATTACATTATTGTCTTTAACATTGCTATAATGAATAATATTTTATGTACATATATGTGTATCGTAACGTGATATAACGATTACGAAATTTTTAATATTTTATTATTATTATCATTATTATTATTATATAAAATTCGCAAATACACACACACCCACACACACACACTCGTATAAACATATTTCTGTGAAATTAATAAATGTACGATTGGAGATAGAGGTATTAAAATGTTGAGTTCATTATTTCAGCTGCGAGCGAAAGTTCGCCCCGGAAAAACAAAAAAAAAACAGAGTATTAATGTCAAACGTTCGTTGTGTTTGTTCGCGTGACGATGTAATTTCGTCCAATTGTTGTTTGCTGGAAATAGATAGAGGCAAATGGAAAGAAGGAAATTTCGAAAGAAAAAAAGTATGTCGGGTTACTGACGGGTGATTTGTTTTTTTTTTCTTTCTTATGACACTCGAAGCAATTTTTCGGCTAACCTTCGAGAATTTCGTGACACGTAGGCAGCTTTAGTACATTAATTAATATTAGCAACGTTAACCGAACTTTACCTACTGTATTTCTTACATTTACCGAAACGAGAAGAAAGAAAAAATGTTAAACACGAGACAATTGTCGACGACGCAGAAACGCGTGCCTGTATATCTATTATAAATATTATCTATATGTATATAAAGTTGTTTCGAACGATGAGATTAAATAAACGATAAATGGCGTATACTATAAAAATCTATATATATTCTTCCTCTTTCCTAAATTTATGTCTTCAGCCCTTTGAGCCACGCACTTTTTTCTTATAATACGTGCAACAGACTTGAAATTTGGTGCAAATGAATAATTTTTGCATTTTCCAAGAAAAAAACAGCCTACGGAAAATTTTATTCATAGTTTTTTAGTAGAAAATGAAACTTTGCATTATGCTTTCAATTTATGAATTCCCCATGGGACTTTGTAGAACCAATAAATGTAGTTTAGTTACTTGAAAAACTGCAAAAGAAAAAAATAAGTGCGACAACACAAGTCCTACCGTGGCTCAAAGGGTCCTCTATTTTCTCCTATTTTTTATGAGATTAATAATTTTATAAATCACTAGCCTTCTGAAAAAATTTACGATATTCGCACGATATTCACATAACTTTTCTTCTTTCTTCAGTAAATCGAAAATCCGTTTGTCATTTTTGATTAGCAATTGAATTATGTTTTTTTTTCTATGTACATGAATTTTTGATAATTTTTTGGTAATTTTTTTTGTTCATTAGATATCAAATCATGCATATAATATGTGACTTTTCGTACGAGGTGCCATGTTTATTGTAAAAAATAGTTTACACGCACGCGCACTCGCATCATTTTTTTGCCCTTACAATCCGCGTCTCAACCTCGACCATGTGTCCCCGGTGGTCGAAGTCTGAGCTTTTGTTTGTAAATCCTTGGTGAACGCGACGTGACGCGAAATTCGACCGGTAGATCGTAGCATCGACAAACGCAGCAGCTTGGAAACTTGAACCAATCGCTAAATATTCCGCGACACTCGTTGTTCGGATCGTAAGCCAACAGTCTGTGCAGCCTGTACTGTTGCTCACATTTGCATCCGTCGCGGCAATACATCTGCTTGTTTTCGTGCCTTTGAACAATCGAATCGATTGAATAATTTTTTTGCTTTTTAATCTGTTTTTAATATTTTTCGTTTTTTAAATCTATACTTACGTGCATTTTTCCCAGTGAACATATTGCTCGAATGGGTAGAGGTTCAAAAGTGCAAGAACTTCGCCACGAGTGTTGTTCGCCCAGAAAGGAGCAACGACTTCTTCTTTGACTGGACAAGCGTTACTATGAGAATGAGATAAAAGAGAATAGATATGGCATTTTTTGTAGCACATTCGGGCATAAGAGCAAAAATCACAAGACAAATCTTACATTCCTCGAAGTTTGAGAATGGGTTGTTCTTGATGGTCCTTGGCAGCGACATCTTGAAACAATTGTGCCTCGACATGCGGACTAATGGGTTTGGACTCGGTCGGTTTGTATTCGGGTCTTGGTCGAAAGTGTTGTTGTTGCTCTTGTTCACTGGCGGCGAATTCTTGATCATCGATATGGGAATTATCGATACGATCGATATCGGAGGTTGAAGAGGATGAAGTTGGAGTAGATCGGGTTGTGGGAGGATTAATGTTTTCGGTGCTATTTTCCGAATGAGTTATTGACTCCGCAAAGATGGGTAATTCGGTGCTGTTAAAAATGCCATGATTTTTCGAAATCTCAGATTGTCCTGGAATTTCATTGATACTGGAATTTTTAATTCTCGCTAAATCAGCGAGGGTTACCGCGGGTGCGGTCGAAGCGACTTTTTCCACGTTCGTCGATGAATTTTTATCATCTTTTAGCTCCGGTCTAAAAGTCGAAGTTTCCATAGTCGACGATGGAGTTGAAGGTTTCTCCGAATTATTGTCTAAATTGTTGACAATCTTTGTGGTGCCGACCGTCGATGGATTGTGAGGATCAGTCGTCGATCCTGAACTCGATAAATTTGGTATTGTCGTTGACTCGGCCGAGCGTATATTCGTTCGCGTAAATTCTCCCGATGATTTTCCATATTTCCTACTTCTCTGGGTATTCGTCTCGTCCAAATTTCTGCCCTCTCTCTGTAATTCATCCTCCATCGAGTTAAATTCATTTTCCACATTCACGAAATCGTACTCGTCCTCGTACTGAAATCGTCTTGTTGCGAGAGAGAAAGAGCGAGACAGCGAGAGAGGAAGATGTAGATCGAACAAAAAAAAACAAAAAGATACGATAAACTCAAAAGATGTCAAAAGATGGCTTGTATTCATAGTTGTTATTGGGTTTTCGCGCGTTGTATCTGCAGATGAATTAATTCATGAATTATCTTACCTCGAATCTTCGGCGTATCTGTGATAACGATCCTCGTACTCCAATTCGATGTCATTTTTTTCCAATTCAGCTTTTAATATATTTATGTGTCTCTCGTCACCGTACATACGCCTCATTAAGCCTTGATTCTCTTGGACGAAACGACGGACGGCATGCCTTTAAAAAATAACCAATTGTCAAAAATGAACTTTTAATAAAATTGTTTTTCCCTCGGTTTATGTTTATAATTGTTGGAAAGTAATCGAATTATTCAAACGGAATGAAAAAGAGAAAAAAAATTGAAGTCAACGTTTCCAAGTCATATTTTTCTGGCAATTTCTATATTCCACGTGGGACATTTCAAGTTCAGTGTGTCAAGCAGCATCTCGAAAGTATTGACACACTCTCGTAGCATTGGAGGGGAATATACAACGAGCTAAGGTTCCCCGTACGCAGAAGTCGGGGCGAGTTGGTCGCTCGAATCAGCTGACCCGTTAAAATAAACTCCGATGAGTCAGATCGCGAGTAAAAAATTTGCAATTTTAATTTCACTCGTATTTGTGACTCGATTGAAAATTTGTATATGAAACTACGTATAGTAAAATATAAAAGAATGAATGTCATTTAAAAAAATAATAAATTCACAATTAATTTGATTTTTTGTTTTTTTTTTTTCAATTGAATTAGTTGTTTCTTTGCTTTGGCTGTTCTACTGCGACAATTGATTTATCATTATCATAAAAGAATGGACAACTCACCAAGGATACGCACTTCCAGCAACGGTGCACCAATTCTGTCGGCGAAAGTCACACGGTAATTTTTCGAAACGCGCCCGACCGTTTCTCGAGTATGGTTTGCTGCACGCGGACGAACCGTCGTATCCGAAAGTGCTCGGTCCGCCCCCGCCGCCCCCAAATTGGCCACTCGTCGATCTCAGCATCAACTGCATTCATAAATCGATGCTATTTATCAATTTTCATTTTCTTTTTTTCTATTTCTCAATGAATTGAAAGTACTTAACAATAATCATTGTTTCAATTAATAAAATTCACAACATTCATACAATCATGGAATTTCCACTTTTTTTCAATCTCTCATCACGAAATCACTAACTTCATGATATCAAAGACTTCAAACATCGTGATGATACCACGCGGTTTAACATCTACCGTTACGCACGACTTTATTCCCGTCTCTCTCACTCGTGAGACTTTCAGAACGAGTTCACCGTTCGAAACGAGCGCAACTCACATATATTTCACTACGAAGCTTCGTAAGTACACGCGATACTACTGCAAAATCTCATTGCTCGACCAATCGCAACGTCTTTTGGTTTTCTCAAAATCAGAAACGACCGAAAATGCGTGTTTCTTTGAATTTTTCATAAATGCTCAATTTTTCATTCACTCTAATGTATATGTTAAACTTCAAGGAGAAAATTAATCAATTCGAAATAAGAATTAAAAAAAAAGAATTTTATAATTAAATCTTTTTCGATACTATGGAAAAAAAAAAAATCGCTGCACGTCGATGCAATAATTATTTTGACAAATTTGACGACCGAATCATTGATAGCGAATCAATAGATATGCGAAATGCTCGAAACCTTTTGACAATGAGAAATGCACCAATGCGAGTGCATCTTACCTGCAAAAACAGTATCACGAGAGCACTCATAATCGAAGCGAAAACAAATTGACAAGTGGTGAAAACTGTCACACACTTGTATTTTGCACCAAACAGCACAAAAACGGTGATATTTTTTGTTTATTTTCCTGACACTTGGTGCACCAGCACGAGTGAACTTCCGGTTATTTACAAACTTTATGCGCTAAAGATGACAAACACACACGGCACTCGAAGGTTGTTTACAAATATTGGCTCGAACGGAATGTATCGTCGATTTTTGATTTTTCTTCGTCTATTTTTGGTAGGAAGATGAATGGCCGGGGATATGGCCGAATTTGAGCTCGCGAGAGTGTGACCGTATCTTCGCGGAGCGAGGGCGCTTTCATTACTGTCGGCTGTCTATAATCGGCTGGCGATGAAGCGAAGCCGCGAATGAGAGACCGAACTCGAGGAAAAAGTTTTTTACTATATACTTTTACATATATACGTATTTGTAAATGTATACGAGCTTCAGTCTCGTAAAATATACTGAATCGCTTGTATATCGGTATGTGTTTGGGCTTATCGACGCGATATATATCAAGAGATCATCAATATATATAGAAGAAGCGAGACTTGGGCGAGACGATTGAAAGAACGAGAGACGAGGAAACGATATGCAGTGGAGGAAAAACGAACGAGGAAGAAATATGCCCAAGAGGTGAGGGAAACAGTTTCTTCCTTCTCCTCCCCCTCCCCCTCCTCCTCCTCCTCCTCTTCTTCTTCTTCTTCTTCTCTTTCTTCTTCTCCTTCGTCTTCCTCTTCTTCTGGTTCTTCGAGCAACTCGAAGAGTAGGTCACTCGGTGGATACCGTTAGGGCACTTCCATTGATGTGTGTCACGGGGCCCCGACGAAGCATTCACAAAAAAAAATTTTAAAAAAAATGTCCACACCCCGAGAGGGGGAAAAGAAAAAAAGGATGTTGACAGTCGCGCGGGAAATATGGATTTCAGTGCTTTTACGGGATTTTTTCAATGCTTGTTCAAAAATTAAAGTTTTTGCATGTGTTTTGAGTGTATTTTTTTGAAAAATAATACCGCCACCAAATTGGATTTATTACTATATATTTTCGAAGCGACAATTATTCAACTCAATTGCAATGTTAAATGAAAAAAAATGGATTATTTGCACGCAGGCTGAGAGGTAAAAAATGTTTGCCCATACGGAGACATGGTTTTTTGATGCACCTGCTCCACTGACCCCAAATCCGAGAGATCTTGGTGCACGAAGAAGGTCAGCTTTTAAATTAAGCAATTAAAGAAAATCGAACGCTACACGACTCTACGACTCCGCCTTGTTCGATAGGACATTATTATCGTCGTTCATTAAATTCAGTCTCCAGGGACACCATTTCCGTTTGCCCAAGGCGTTTTATCATTTTTTTCAAATTTATACCGACTCGAATGATTTATCGATCTACTATATGCCCTTTTAACCCATCTTTCCATTAAACAATTCTTATATTTTCAATTTACACAAAAAAAAGAACGACGACAACTTTTTAGTTGTCGTCGTTTAGTTTTTATTGTTTACAAGTACCGAATAAGTCTGTTGAAAATGGCACTTTTCCTCGTATCGAGAGCGCGATCGGCGTCGGGAAATTGATTCGCTATATGGGTGACTCGAAGAAATCCCGGCCGAGCAGTAGCCCATATGGGCGGAAAGACTCTTTATGGTAAAAGGAAGTTGCACCGGTTTACTCTTCGAGCTCTTTGATCGCCTTCTCCAAGAATCACTCAAGTGCGATTTATAGGTAAACAAATAAAAAGAGTGCCCTAAAGCCGCGAAAACAAAAAATTTCACAGACGCGGAGGAAGAAGGAAAAATGAGTAATTGCGGCTGCTCCGATAATATCGCTATTATTATTTTTCGTCGAATTTGAATTTGCATCAATTGACCACCATTTGGGTTGACCACAACACGCACACGTAAGAACTCTTTCGGAGCGATCTGGACCTCGTCGCTGCTTCAACAACCACTTTCACCGCACGAGTCAATGAAATTTGGCTCGCATTTGAATTTTCGACAAAAACATCTTAGCTCTAATCAATATTTCTCACAACTTTCTCTGGCTATGTTGTTTGTGATGTATATTTTCTATTTAATATGAAAATACCATCTCCAAGCATCTATTTACACAAAAGATTCGTTCGCGACGATAAAAACAGTCTTTTCTCTTCAAATTTTCAACAGAATCCACCATCACTGTCAATCAAGGATTGCACCGTTTTACAATAAGCGATATTATTATAGAGAAAAGTAGACATACTAGTAAATAAATTCAAATTCCACGCGGAATCACTCCGAAACTATTCTACAATTTAGTCGTAATTATACTTTCCTGTATATCATTATTTCACTGCATGGGACAAGCAATGGGATTGACAAAATAGTAAAATTGTACTATATTACCGTGTGAAGGAAAGATGAGAACATATGGGCTTGCCGACAGACGATACGTTATCGACCGTTGACAAAGTGATGAAAAGTTGCTCAGCCGTTGATGAAATGGGAAAACATGAAATATTGTATTTTTTTTTGCTCATCCAGCGTTATTTGTACTCGCGCCGGTAAAATTCTCGTTCGTCAAAACGTTCGTAATACCAATGCTTGTTGAATATGGTTTTTGTATTTTTTTTTACCACGGATCGTATTCTATGAGAATAAGCGAATCGGAGAAATTTTCCGTGAGAGAAAGTATTGAATTTCGTACGATAAGCGAAAAGAGTGGAATCGCGGGCGCGAGTGCGAACGACGAAGAATCTTCTTTTGGCGGGTATAACGAGGGCGCCTAATTAACCGCGATGAGATATCCCACACCTGCGAGTGAATCGTATGTACGCTCGAATTTGCGGTTCGGAGGCAAATACAATCTCTCATTATCCCATACCGTGAGAAATTGTCTTGGCGCAGTAAGAAATTCGTCTCTCGCGCGCGGCCACTCATCGTCGCGAATCGTAATTCCTCGTTCCCACCAAATTATATGGAGGGCTTCCTTGTACTTTTTTCTTCTCGCACCGAAAACAAGCTCTATAATTGACGTACGTTGCGCAATATATGTGCAATAACTAACTTGAATAATTCATTAGTAAGACGGAATGGAAAAAATCATTTAATCATTGTTTTTTCCTCTACATTTTTTCGACTCGGAAAAATAATAATCAAACGACACGGTTCCTCGTTGGATAACATTGTCTCGGTAGAGGGAGAGATTGCATTCCTCGAGTTCGTTCCTCGAGCCGGTGTCACCTTACGTTATTCAGCGCGTGACGATTATTCACCGTCAACAGCTGGGCTTTGTGCCCAACACGAGGCTCGAAGGAATTTCGAGAACAAATATCGCCTTGATCGCAGAGGCTCCCCGTTACTCTCTCGATCTTGCCGATCAAAGATCGATAAAACCCCGAGAACATTTAACACAATGAAGAACGCTAACGCCCTAGGGCCTCTGAGTTCTTGCGCGCGTGTGTATCCACCGCCGTTCCTTATATTAAACCATTTTAATCCAATTCATATACCTATATTGTCGCTTATTCAACTATAAATAACAAAAATATGATACTTGTCTCTTACAATTATGAGAAACTCTTATTGGAGTATTTTTCTTCGTTTTATCGAACGGTGACTCTCCTGAGTCTGCTCCCGCGCGTGCATTAACCCTCGGATCTACGTCCTTTCGGTTCGGTACATGCAGGATTAAAGTTTGACTGTACGCGGGGGGTAAGCATGCAGCAGGAGCATGGCTTCGAAAGGGGTTCACCATTGGATTTACGATGAATTTCGCGTAAACCATGAGACTACTCTACCGCCGAGATACACAATTATCGAGGAAACTCCGAGCTAAGCTCATCGTGTTTTCCCTCGATCGAGTTTTCCCTTCGGTTCAACAAGATTTCCCGCCCGTGTTCGTGCAAGAAAACGAGATATCCTCGCAGGTGAAAGCCCTGCTCCCCGTTCGCTTTTGCCTCCAAATCGATCGCTCTTCATCCTCCAAAAGAAAAAGTTACGCACAGAAACAACATTTTATAAACGCAGACAAAGAAATAATGTAAAGATGAAAACATTCGTCCAATAAAAATACGAAAGAAAATCGAGTAAACATTTGCCTCGTTGCTTTTGGGGCTTGTAATTTATGGCTCATTCGAGTCAAAGTAACTCTCGTGGTCTTGGAAAACTACGAAGGAAGTCGGCCAGAAATTTTACGACCCATCGATTCGAACAACCTCATCGTCTCGTCTCCCTGACTCCGTGCACACGTTTTTTGCACGCACTTTCATTAGCTACGTAATATTAAGAAGTATCCTTTGTAACAAAAACAAGATAAACAAATATTTTCGATTTGAAAAAACGCACGGAGTGAGTGAGCTCTTTGATTGATAAAATAAAAAGAAAAATTCGATTTAATTCCAGGATAATTTATTTTTAGGACAAATTCATCTTATTATCGCTTTTTCTCTCTTTGCACGATTATTTTTATATTACGAGTATACATATATCCATGCTTATATGTAATATAATATGCAACTTTAGTGTGGCAATGATTTCGATCTCTCGTTCTTCTGGCACGAATTCGACCATGACCAACTCAACAGTTGGCGATTGATTACATTGTTATATTTATGGCACCGGGTGCATGCCTCGACACCATACTCACCATACATTAAGTTGCTCCGCGCGCGCGCTATATCTATATATAAATCGTGATAAATCTCGGCAATGGCGAATTGCAAATTTTCCCGGATCCTTGTGCCAAGGTCCCATGACTCGTTTCTTCCCCGGCCCTGTGTCTCCTTCTTATTCCAGGCTTATATACTAATAGTGTCGTTTCAACTCGGACGCACTGTGTACTGCTCCGAACCGTATTGCAAACTGATTTGAAAGGTTAAAAAATCTCCATCACACTTACACACGCGAAATTTGAAAAATATTATGTTGCGGGTGTCCTCAAAGTGATGATGCTCGAGAGAATAAGTTTACGACGACAAATTAAACAATTAATCGTGATCCCATTGTACTCCACACTAATCGATTAATATCTCACCCAACGGTGGGTCGGAGAGAAAAATTCTTGAGGACTTTTCTTCTCAAAGTGCCACCCACTATTCATCCTCGAAATTCTCATCTACCATTTTTTGGACACCCTATATATGAAAAATACATATATATAGATATCTGCAATCGACAAAAGTTAAAGCTGCATTTTACAATACGTCGGTAGGGCGATCTCACTCGTCTTGCCAAGATAGAAAGAGCGAGAGAGAGAGAGAGAGAGAGAGAGAGAGAGGAAAAAGCGTTTTTGGTTAAAAATCGGTAGAGTGCAAACCGGTTGTCGTTGCAGACTATATACAACGCATATATGTATAGAATGATTGGTGGTTGATGAGAATGTGTATATGCACTCGTATGATCGCATATATACCTTCGTACCGCAATGTCTGGTACATACGTACTCGTACTACTTGCCAGGAGGGTATACAGCACAAAACTGCAACACGTGTGTGTATATGGATACATTCGAGCACATACTGGCCGTGTTAAAGTCAGCCAGCCAGCCAGCCAGCCTCTCTCTCTCTCTCTCGCCCTCAAGAAAGAGCGCGTGGACTCTCCTCCAATCCAGGGACGCCGAGCACCTCGATTCTAAGTTTGAGCTCCATATATTTCTATATATCTTTATTAATTTACGCACAACCATATATGGACATCTATTTATGTACACGTAATCCGGAATAAAATCGTCCCAAATAAACATGGATATATGGTTCATCGTAAAATCTTACTTTGCAATTCAAATACGAAGCTCGCAGTTTAATTTATATAATCGACCTTTATTTCCATTTAATCTCAAACAAAGATGTTTTCCGTGCGTTTCAAAATTCATTTATTTCTTACCACGAGCTACCACTTCAACTTTTTCGAAATTGATATATATTTTTCTTTCGAATGTCTGACGATACTTCGATGTTTCTGTATTCGTATTTGATACGTTAATAATAAAACATACACAAACAGACGCGTGAAGAATGAATAAATTTTGAGTTTCCTTTGAAAAGTATAAAGATGTTTATTTTGGTGGAAAAATCGTATAGACAATCCAGGGGATCCAAGAGTCACTGTTACGGGAATGGACAACGGAGGAAAAGCATCGTCAGCCAGGTTGGCTCTCGACACGAGAGAGCAAGGCACCCGTACGGTGAGGAGAGCGCGACCGGTGTGTGCGGAGGCGGCGAAGCATTCAGTCGAGCCGCGTCCGCCGCAGCGTGAGCACGTTTTTCCTTCGCGCGCTTGATACCACGCGTATACACTGTTGTTGCGCATTCATAATATTTGTCAAATGATTGCGGACAAAAAAAAATTATCGAGTTGTCATTGAGTTAAACTTGAAAAATATGTACCTACCCACCTCAACGCACTATTTCAAAAATCAAACCTTGCAAATCGGAGTTGAGTGAGGAAAAAAAAATCATCGATTGTAAACACCGTTGTTTTGTCAGCTGTAAATATAAACGACGAAAAAATCACGACTCAACGAGAGTACAATATTTTTTCCGCCAAACTCTCGTGCGTTCCACTCGTGGAAAATATAATCACCGAGTTTGTTTACTTTTTCGTAGTGTGTCGAGCAAATAAAAAAATTCAGTGCACGTGTGTTAATTTGACACGACTCGAAAAATCGTTTTGTTTTTTCTTCTAGACAATTTTCAATACTTTTCAAGTGTCTCGGTCCCCTTCCGCGGGCTCGCGTATTTCCGTACGTAAACAGTATATCTGTATATGGAATATAAAAATATACGCGTGTGTGTACAATTTCGCGAGTGTTTTGAGGCCCGATAGACCGCAGCGCCACCCGCTTTGACATTAGTGTCAAGTTCCCGAACCCCGTGACACAAGAGAAAGACAAAGATATATCGAAACGTCTCTCTGTACACGCACGAAGAGAATCTACGTGTGTATTTTTTTATTCACAAATGAATCGTAAATTTTGGGTAAAAGGGTAATTCCCGATTGGAAGAACTTTTCACACGTTACGACCTCGTCTCGCCGCCATATTTCTCAATCCCCGCTGCATAATGCAGCAGCCTGCAACTCTGCAGTGACTAATAAACAGCTGCTGTAAATGTCGATTTACAGGCTTGTAAACAAATAAATAAAAATCCACTGAGCAGCAATCTCCGATAAATCATTGAGAAAAATCTCAAATAAATTCCAATTCTTCAAATAATAGAGGCAAATAAAGATAAAAAGAATATATATATATAACGGAGACCCAATCGCCCAAAGAGTACTAATAAAGAGAGGCCTTAAAAAAAGTGAATCATCTATTGGGGTGTATAAGAAGACAGACGGACAGACAGAGTCAAAGCAAATAGAAGAAGATACGATAGAAAGAAAAAAATCTCAAACGAATCATCGTAGCCCGGCAAATAAATAGTCGTAAAAGCGTAAAATTTTGAGTGACATTTTTCTTGAATATAAAACAGCCAAAGGCAATATTGCGAAAAGAGAGAGAAGGGTGGATGCGGATTCGTGAGTAAAATGTAAACGATGAGAAGATGGAAAATGTCTTATCTCGTATTTGTGTTGAATAAATAATTGGCAAAAGTATCGCAGCAGGGAGGGCAACAGTGAGAGATCTGTAGTTGTCTGGTTGTCTCGTGTAGCACACACAACACGCTTTCGCCCCCTTCCCTTTCCGCGCCCGTCTGCTCCTCTCGTCGTATTGGACGTTTATTCTGGTTTCTGGGGCCAGGAGGGACGCGAGAGCGCGCGAAACGGCGAAACGGCGAAACGGCGAAAGACGCCGCGGAGTCTTCCAAGTAACAGTACCTATACTACTACTACTACTACTACTACTACTTGCTCGAGAGACGATCGACCGCGAGCTTCTGGTCACTCAAACGGGCCAGAAAACCCGGCGAAACTTTTGCTTCCTACTGTATAACCATACACGCAACATACATATGTATCAAAAGTGGGGATAATACGAATAAAGTCGAAGAACGGTATCCCCAACAACATCTCCTTTCCTTTCCTTATCCATCACAATTCGCTTCATCTTCTTTTACACCATCTTCTTGCCGGTCCCTCTCCCTCCCGTCCTTCATTTTTACGTCTCACTCTCTCCCCTCGTTCAACACACGCATCGCCATTCGCCACCGAGGACTCTACAGTGGCCCAAAGTAGTCTGGCCGGTCTCGCACACGTGCCTATTCACCAAACTCACCAATACACGCGAGAGCGAGAGAGAAAGCTCGAAAAGCAACGGAATCGATACCTGACTCGTATTATCGCACACACACACACACGTGCCCGCCATTTTGTAAGGGACTTTGTGTGTAAACAGGCACCTGCTACCTGCCACTCGGTATATATTTATTATTTATATGTATTATTTTTTTTCCGACGAAAGGAACGCTACTCGCCCTTGCTCGTGCAAAACTCAAGTTCACATTCGAAAATCGTCCAATTGAAGAATCGATCGATCGGCCAAAATGAACGACACAAAGGGTTGCGACGATTTGACAGCCAAGAGGATCGACATTTTTGTTCGATCTTTGAGAACTACCTGAAGCTGTTGTTGTTTTTCGCCTCCACTTCCACCCCCAGACACACATTCATCGGCATATAATCGCGGACATTTGCAAATAAACGTACAACACGATTTTTCCAGATGATGCTATTTATTTTTCTGTGCCCAATGACGCACAGATGTACGTGCGAGAAAATGCGATAATATTTGGGCATTGGCACCGCCCTCTATAGCGTCATATCGCAGGAAAAACAGATTATAACCTCGGACAAAGACAAGAAAAGGGAGAGAGAGAGAGAGAGAGACTCACTGAGGTGACTAATAAAGTAGCCAATGAGAAAGTCACGCGCGCCCCACCAAGCTGTACTAATTCGAAACGCTCTTATCTTCGCACTTACGTGCGCGCAAAACTGTCACAGCAACAAAAACGAAAATGAGTTTCGATACTCGTGATTATACCGAGCAGGCCTTTGGTACAACATTTGACCGTTGAAGCGCTGACGAACGTGTCTTTAACCGTCTCCCCCTGGCCCCTGTGCTATCTGTGCGTCGAAACCACGCACGTTTGACGATTCGCGAAGAAAATCGTCAGTGCTCGAAACAATCGTACGGATCCCGCGTACTTGTTTCTTTATTTTCACTCGCGAGTGTCCCAAAGTGCCGCATACATGTCTACGTACACGAATAAATTTTGTGTTTTATTATTACTCACGTGATAATAAAGAAAACGAAAAATATCGACTGCAACTGATGCGAGTGTGTGGGTGCTACGTTTTTTGTTTGTTTTCAAATTATTATTCGTGTTATTATTCCAAGAATCATCGCTCCATGGGATTATTGATTTATGGATCATAACGATCGACACGTGTTATCGAGCCTCGTGTGAATTCACTTTTGTAACAAGGATTTCTCAGACATGAAGACCACCCAGAGAGCATTGAGGTAAGAATAACCTTCCATTCATTCTATTTCTCTCGAAAACACATGAAAACAAATAATGAAAAAATCACTCGACGATCTGGCGCGTCTGTAAATTTTTTTTGTCTCATAGTCCTTGTTTTTAATTGAGTAGTCGGTGATATCGTAGTTTAATCAGGATCGCTCGTAATACCAGCGACACAAATATGGAATTTCGTAAGAAAAAAAACGAAGGCAGAGGGCGCTCGCGCGGTACGGTGTGATACAGTTAACAATAATAGTATGCACAGTTACGCGTAATGGACGTTGACCCACTGCCCAGCGGTTCCCCGACATCCTTATTATACCATGTGAATATACATATATATATAAACATGTGTGAGCATGTATGTATATATTATTTACGGTATAGTAAAGAGAAGAAAAACGAACGGATAGCGTATACGAAAGAACACGCGGCGGGAGAGTACCCAACCTCGCACCGCCGACATCGATTACAAACTCGCCGCCGCCGCGATTTTGCCTCTTTCTCATTCCTTGTGTACATAACAGTCGGGGACTATGAGAAAATTTGAAAAATTCGCTAAAAAAATATAAATTACAATCGAAAATTTTGATTCTTCGGAAACACGAGAATACTATGCGATTGCTTACCGCGGTAACAGACTCAACATTTGTGTTGAATGAACGGCACGTTTTCATTTGTGAATCTGCGATGCGTGTCAACTGCAAATGGAAGAAAAAAAAAATAAGACAAAATTATGCAGACAACAAAGATGCGTGTAAGGTTGGAATTCTTTCTTCGGTCATGCTTCGCGATGTTTAATTATCGTATTAACAATGTGTATTATTTAACGAAATGAGAATTCGAGCTTTGCTTCTTTTTTTTCTTCATCATTATGATTGTTTTTGGATGCAATGCACAATATAATCAATTTGAAAATTCTTCGAAACAATTCTTTTGTATCCATGAAAAAATATTGAAAGAATCGATGAAAAAAGCATTTATGTTTTTTTGTTTCTTCACATTTCCTCGGGGATGACACATCGATCAGTCAGATGTAAATTTCTTTTTCCCATGGTTTCCGTGTACGAGATATTTCGCTCGAGATTAAAGAAGTCCGCTTTCGTGCTCGGCACCAAAACATCAAAATGATATTTGACTCGAGCGGATAGAGAGAAGAAATTCCTCGTATTTACGTCCAAGGCTACTCCCGCAACGTCCGCGTCTCTCTCGATCCTTTCTTTTCTTTTGCTCGCTTTCCCTTTCATTCTCTCTATTATTTTCTGTATGTCTCGGTGTTTTTTTTCTATTCTCCTTTATCTATACTTCTTATTCTTTTCAACTTCATAACGTAAATTCTCGTGTAAATGATTGTTTTCGTGTGACTTTAGACACGAGCCTGCTCGTGGCAAGGTCGAAGCAAAAGGAAATGTTGATCTATTTATGTACGTGTACGACAATGCTGGCGCGGGCCACCTGTGACTCTTCCCGCATAACTCTGGAAATTTAATACTTTCATGAGCCCTCCCAAAAATACCCATTCAGTCACCTTTCTTTTTTCCTTCTAATTCCACCATTTAAAACATTTAATATCGACCATTTTTTCATCAGTAATTCGTCATTTTTTCTCAATGATTGTGAGATCGCGTGAGATAAAAAAAACTATATACATTCTTACACCATTTCATTCATTGTTTTCATTAAAATTGCACATCAAATTTTTTCTTCCATCGCATGAATTTTTGGACTCCTCCGTCTTTGTTAAATCGTACAATGCCTGAATCGTAATCTTTGTTATGTATTTCGTAACTTGTCGCCATTATATGTGCGAGACTCAACCGAGAGACGAACAGAAAAAAAAACAAATAATAAAGAGAAGGAAAGATAAATTGAGAAAAAGAAAAAAAAAGAAAAGAGACGGAGTACGTAATCGTCGTGTACACAGTTGTTGACGCATACGCAATTTAGACTCAAGTTGAACGAGTTGCGTTGTTAACCACCGCGTACGCTCGTTTTAACTAGCTCGCACGCGTACAGATTTTTTTATAATCTCGCACGGACCTAAGAAAGCCAGACAGGGAGAGAGAGAGAGGAGCCACGCTTACAATCCCCTACGTCCGGTTGAATTTCATTTATTTTCATGACGTTACTCCTCTTCCCTGTGTACACACACGTCATAAATATCCACGTTTTTTTTTATTATTAAAATATACGCGTCATGAACCCCATGCGCGCCTCTCGCCGTTTCGACCGTCTGTTGTGAAACGTACTCAAAAAATTAACTTCATTTTACAGCCTCCGCGTTTATTGTTATTAGTATTTTCATCATTCTTTTCGTCATTGCTATTTCTATAATTATCAATTTTATTGATATTATTATTATTATTATTACTACTTTTATCGAGGGCTGTTATTAATCGTTATTGAAAAAAATAAAAACTTTAGCAAAGTAGTAGTAGTAGTAGTGGCCGAAAATGTCATAAAAAAGTAAAACGTTTAGAAAAATTCTTCATAATTGTTTGCACCACCGAACGACGCGAATCATGTCGGCCGTCACCGATGTAATTTCCATTTCATCTTTTCACTCTCTCTCTAATTTTTATTTATTTATTTATTCTTTTTTTTCTGGATATTGTGTTCTAATATTATAGCCCTCGGGTTGTTCTTTTATATCCACATGATCGTTTCTTCTTCTATATATTATAGTTCCATCATAACGATGCTGCGCACGTGGTAAAGGTCTTACAAATAAAATAGTAGTTACGAGAATATATAAAACGAAACTATTTGGAGTCTCTAGGAGCGAGGATTACACAAAAAAACGACTGTGAAATCGCCTTGCTTGTATCAGATTCGAATTATCGAAGGAAAGGGCCTCGCGGGCATATGAAAAGAAGAAGAAGAAAAAAAAGCGATACGAAAATCGTTTCTCTCATTTCAAAATGTGTTGTAAATGATCCGAGGAATAAAATACGTCGCGTCATTCTTGAAGTGATTTTTCACCTCGACCGCGACGGATAATGACGATGGAATGATTCTACGCGCACTAGCCTCTCAAGAGAGAGAGAAATGAATAATAGATTTGGCCACGACTATGAATTTCTCGTCGATGGACGAAAACTGGACGATGAAAGTGTATTGAGGACGCGTGTCTATGTAGTGCACGTCCGGTGTAAGCCTCGAAACACGCGTTCACCGTTGGCTTTTAATTAATTTTCAAGCTTACTCGTCGCGCGTCATTCGACGCTCTTCGGACTCTTTCACTACGATTTTGCACCGCAAATTTTTCTCTGCCGACCAATATAGTCGAATAGTTGAACATTAAAAATGAAACAACGTTTAAAAGATTTTGAAAAAAAATCGCTAGAATATATTGTAGCCGCATCGATGTATGAAATGATTTAGATATTAGACTTTAAAAGGCGGACTCGGTGTGTCGTGATTTTTCGTAAATGTGGATGTGTCAGGAAGGGAGAGAAAATTGCGTAAAATCCGGGAGAGTTGAGTGAGAGGTGTACGGTAACATGTGCCAGGAAATTAGCTCCATGTACGTCAGACCATTGTGGAGTCGAACAAAGACCAGCATGTGATGCTCAATTAACCGCTGGGCCTTTAATTAAAACGGTCCACGCCACGCAACAGTTTTTATCATTCATTTTCTGCAGCAAATGTAAACACAACGGAGCATATTAGTGAAAAAAAAAAAAAAAATACCCTCTGGGTTGCGGAAATTGGTATTTATAAAATGATTGCTGAAGGATTGAAATAACCCGCTTGACACACATATTTAACCAACGAAATCTAATCGAATGGAACTAATAGAGAGTTTCAAATAGATACACCGCGCGCGTATCATGTAGTAATTTTATTACCGCGCACGGTGGCTCCGAAATTCGAGAAATTTCTCCCTTCGCACATTCTCTCGCTCTCACTTCTGAATAATTGAATCTTCGTTGTTCACCAACAAAGTCATTCGATCCGTGGGACGAGATACGCGTGTGTATAGCCGCCCGCCGGAATCGGTTAAACAATTCGCGCGTAGGATGAATACATTTTTAACAAGCCCATCCACAGGCTGTCCGGAAAATGAAGCTTTTCATTTCAAGGATTAATCGATCTGAATATTACACGAGACTTTCGAGACACCCTGCTGTGGAGTCGCCCCGACTATCAAGAAGTTTCGAGATGACAAAAAGGAGGGATGAATTATTTTATATGCGCGAAAGATTGTGTATTCGCGTTCGCTATACCCCACTGTATGGCAATCTTGATTGCGCAGCAACGGAAACGTTGCATCAATTATTGTCTTTCTCTATACGTAAAAGTGTGGGAAAAGTTGTGCTAAAAGAATTTTTTTTCGTTCTCGTGAAAACTTTCTTGCGCGAAGAAACTCGAGTCGACGATCGTTCGTCGATATTTTCTACCGCACAATCGTCGGAGACGATTAAATTTCCCGGACTTCTCTCAACAAATTAATCGCGGATGAATATTTTTTCAACTAGTCCACGACTCGCTCTGTTAAATTCACGTTATTTTCGCCATTTCGAGATTTAACGCGACTCTTCAAAAGCATTCGCCATGAAAAATTCTTGACCAATCGATCGTGTCGAAATTGACGATGAATCGATTGCATTTTTATTTACTACCATTTTTCACATCCCACGCCTTCGCCATCCCCCCCGTCGCCACCACCAAAACTGCGTCAATTTTTGTTTGTCACGCATCAAACACCAACCAGGCCAACGATAGATTTTCCAATGTTGCAGTTTAACTATAATCGAATTCTCTGTTTCTGTCACAATAATCCAATTGACCGGATTTTTTATAGCCTCGCGTTCTCTTTTTCATTTTTTTGTTATTATCTCGATCGCTATTTCTTCGTTTTTCTTTTCGGCCTTATGGAAGTGCTTCATTCATCATCTTGAATTATAATTACACGCGGTTCGCGTCTCAACTGATTAGGAGGAGGACTTCCCTTTCATTCGCGATCGATATTTAATTTTGACGATCGAAAAGCGCCAGTTTCAATGCAAATTCGATTGTTTGCAATTGAGTTCGCGAACCAATTTCTCTCTCTTTCTCTCTCTTCCGCCCGATTCGCGATAACCAACTTGCTTTATTGTATAAGCATAAATTTATACATGTATTCATTAAATAGAATTTCGCGTCCATCAACGTGAATATTTAATCAATCTGATGCATGTCCCTGAAATTGAACACACACGCACACCGAAATCAATTAGTTTATAAAATGAATTTAAATACGTTACGATTACCTCTCGAGAATCGAGAGCATCGAACAGGAAATAAAATACCAAAGGGATGAGAGACTGACGTCACCGGATACTCGGTATGTTAATTGGTGCAGCGACAAAAGAACACTTTTCCGACTTCCTTTACCAGAGACCTACAAACCACCATTTTAATCAAATTTAAATTACATTCCAATTTCAACGGAGCTCCGATTCAATCGTATTCCTCATGCAATATAAACGAGCCTAATTGCATCAAAATATCGTTTAAATTGAATTAAAAAAGATAACCATTTTCTTTATCCACGATTATTATTCGTCATAGTTCATATTTCATCGGTAAAAGTAATATAAACAACAAGTTAATAAATATATAGCAACACCCCGAATAATCCGCGAATAAGGCTCAAAATATCCATATGAGACCACACAATCGAACGGGGGAACAGGGAGGGCTATTCTTGTATACGCGGAGAATCCCACAAACGAGGCGGAAGTTAAGTATCGGATGTGTGTCTAATGAACGTGAATTCCGTCCGGTCGAAAACAAAAAAATAACAAGAGATTTGGTAAATAAGTTGCTAAATGTAGTGTTTTTTGAATTTTCACCAAATAAATTTGGTTCTTGAATTAGCACATAATAACAATGTCTCCTAGGTAATTAATTGCCTCGTTGAATTATTTCTATGGGATAATTAAGTTATGGTAATGTCGTGCTTTTTTAATTTCTCAAAAGAAAATAACTTTTAATGCTCCTTTTAAATTAAAACGAAAAAAACTGCAATTTTGGCCCATTTTTTGGTCGAGTCCTTCTTCTTGGTTCTTTTGGGACTAAAAAAAAGACCCATTTACGTTTATGTGGGAGTAAAAGAATACGAGTAGCGGAGATAAAAAAAAGATTCCATCGTGTCGAGACAAAAAGGACAAATTTGAGAGAATTCATTAGGGAAATTAACCGCGACCTCGTATACACTTTCTTTCCAGCTTAATGGTAATTAAACTTACGTGGCTCGTTCGAAACCTTCGGCGCAGCCTCTTATTCTCCTTCTTCTTCTTCTTCTTCTTGTCCTCTTCCTCGCGATATTCTCCTTTCTTTTTAACCTCGATTGTAATCTCGCTTGCTGCTTCATTAATTAATCATTTGATAATCTTCTCTGAAGTACTAGTTACCCAGGTACACTGAAAATTTAGCTCGAAAATGAAACTCAAGGTTTTTTACTCAAACAGCATTTTTTAACAATTATTTTATAATGATAAATAAATCATTGAGATTTTCTTATTCAACGAAAAAGTCTTTCACTCTATAGACGCGGAATTTTCTCATATTCATTTGTTTTTTTATCGTTCCTTTAATTAATAGGAGAAAGAGATTGCACAAAAATGTGGCTATTTTATATATACTTGTATAGAGAAAGGCAAGTTTTTCTCGAGTTTTATATCGAGGACATTATTAAGAGAAAAATCTTTGATAAACTTTCACCAATAGCGACATCTATTTGTGTTATAATTTACGGCGTGACGAAAACATTATATTGTGAGCTAAACAAAGAGAGAATCGCGTCAAAAGAAATCCTTCGCAAATATGCACCGTATTTTTGTTTTTCCACGTATATATTTATATATGCATAGCCGCGCGGTCTATACAGAGCCATAATGCACGTAGATGCAGCAAAATGTTGAGAGAGTCGAGATCCGCGCATATGAAAATGCCACTCTCGCGCGGCTCTTTAACGATCGCCCAAATTATCAGAGACGACCCCCTCGCGCGTTAATATCTCCTTCGCGGCTCTTTCAATTTTTCTTGCTGCTTTTAACCCGTACTTACCTATCTTTTCTCCTTCTTTTTCTCTCGACAGCTTTTATTTCATTTTCCCTCGCGGTCTCTTCATTTTTTTCACAATTTTATTCCGCACCATTTTTTCTTTTTCATCTTTTATCAAAGCTCAGCAAGACAGTTTTTTCGAGCTAGGGAAGCCTCGAGTTCGCAGTGAAGAGCGTCTTGTACGAAAAAAACTGAAAATCGACTAATAATTCGATCCTCAATGAATCCGCCGGCATTTCACTTCATTAAATCTTTCTCCATTATTCGACTTTGGCGGCGGCGGTTACGATTCTACTACGATATTAGAAACGCGAGGCTCGAGTACCTCCCGACTCTGACACATTTTCTCGCGCGAGGGAAGAATGAATAGAAAAAGAGCATATACAAGAGACTCTGGAGATCTTGCTCCTCGAGTCGTATCGCCGACCTTTGAGAGCTTCTCCTTTTATCTTTCTTTCTCCCACACACAAAAGAGATGTATTTGCGGTTTCTCGCCTCGCTCACCCGCCCGCTCTCCCCATTATTCTTTTCCATTCGCGCCTCCGCTCACGAACAAAGAGAACGCACCTCACCCCCCCCCCCCCCCCCCCCCCCCCCCCCCCCCCCCTCCTCGCCCTCTCTCTCTCTCTCTGTACCACATTCACCGGAGTAATACAATCTGTATCTGTCTCTCGATATTTCTACACGTGGATATAGCCAACGTATTGCGAACGTTTGGATTTGCCAGACCGATGGAATCCCACGATTATAATGTATCTGATGGATACATAATATATAAATATATACATTGTTATCAGCCGATTTAGCGATACTGCAACACTTTCCCTATACACCGTCGTACCGCGATACAATTAAATACTATATACAGACACCACGAGATTCACTCTTTATGCGGAGCTTTTCATAATGGATCAATGTTTTTTTTTTCTTCCTTTTTTTATGTCCTACTTTATAGTATTTTTTAATGTTTTAGTATTATTGCATTTACATCAAGCAAAGAGTCTAGTTGAGCTGACGCGAATAGTCTTGGGATGAAAAAAAAAATTGCTCAATTTCCGATATCGATTTTGGTTTCGACTGTCAAAACTGCCTCCCTCCCTCCTATAATCAACAACCATAGAAATTTTTTTTTTTATTTCAACGAAACGATCGATCGTGCCTCTATTTTCGGATTTATTTGCCTCCAAGACTTTCAATCGAGAATGCAACGCTGCATGCACAATATCGAGAAACCAAAAACGTATAAGAAAAGAACTGTTACACATACTATGAAGCACCGCACATTTCGAACAGTACATACAAATTTTAAAAAGCATTTTTTGTTATTTTTATTATCAATTTTTTTTACCGTTCTTCCGCATGCTTCTGTGCGCGGACTACTTCAACTCGAAATTGATGGATACATCAAAATTTGTCGAAATATTCATACTTTACACGCTACAATCGTTATCCGTATGTTTTTCCTACGTAGGCTTTAATACATAGTACACCTATTATATACAAAAGGTAAAAAGATAGCTGCAACAGCGGAAATGAATGTGCACTTTTATTTGGAGTCTCGGAATTATTTTTGTTTCGATGGAAATTGACCTCTCTCTCTCTCACTCCCTATTTTCTGTATCGCGGTTCGTCATTCCGTACAAAGAGACTTTGAGATTGGAATCGACGGGACCACGAGCGCGTGATCGATTCGACCGCGCGGAAAAAGCAGAGAGCGAGGGAGAACGGTCTTGCACGCTTTGCCGCAGCAGTCCTCGCGTAGGTCAGGTCACTCTAAAAAAAACCGGTTGACTGCTCCGAAGAATGGATATTCCAACATCCTGTCCCAGTTTCCTTTAATCCTTGCTTCTTCGTCCCGCCGTGGCTTTAGCACTTTTTTTTTTAAGACAAAAAAATGAATGAACGATTAAATAGTAATAACCTACAAACGTATACTACCGCGCGGATGGAAAAGATAAAAAAAGAGGGAGCTGAATAATTATCATTGCCGAATACTCGTATTGCCATGAGCAATTTAAACTGTTGAAGATTGTGTGTAGCCGCGTATGAAAGAACATTCATGCGAGGAATAAGATCGAGGCAGGATAGAGATGGAATAGGCCTCGCGCGAGAGCGATAGCCTCAAACGCGTTCACCTTTTCCGCGGTGGTCGCAAATGCCGCAAATGCGCGATTATATATATACCTATATGTATTTACACGAGACGCGAGGAGGTATATAGACGTCGAGGACGCCGAAGAGAACGTGTTACCGAGGTGGTGGACTAATGTCGCAGCAGCAGCAGCAGCAGCAGCAGCGAGTTAAGCGAGAGTGGAGGAATTGCTAGCTCGCTGTGTGTACCGGCCGGCCACCGGACTATATCTACGTCCAAACACAAGAGACTCTACTATCATTGTACACAGGGTGTCTGGACAATGATGTTGGATATTTCAAGGTCAACTATATTATAGTTGGCCGAGAAATATTTGGAGAAATAGTCCCCTACGAATTAATTCATCGATTAATCCATCGACGCGGTGGAAATGACAAGTTCCATTCACTCGCGGCGGTTTAAATGTTAAAAATGACTTTTCCGTCACCTTATATATGCGTTTACGTGTATACATAAAAGCTGTATGAGAAAGAGGCAATAAGATAAATGGAAGTACGGAGAGTCTCTCTGTTGAGCCGTGCAAAGCCAACGGAGGAGACGAGCACACTGCGCGCGCGAGGGAGATAAAAAGGATGCGAAAAATATATATACGCGCGGTAACGAAAGAAAAAGCAGAGGGGCATCGAGCAAGGGATATATGTGCGCGCGAAGAAAGAGATAAAAGAGATGGGCAAAAAGAAGGAAGAAAAACACACGGCGACGGAGACACGATTAATTATGCGAGAAACGACGTGTGATTCGATCTTTCCCTCGTACGCTCGCTCGCGTCTACACACACACATGCATATACTTTTTGTAGTTCCTCCAATTCCGATGCACCGACGCTCTTTATTTAGAGCTTCTATACCCTCTCGATATTTTCTATCGTTTGATCTTTTGTCCTTCGACTTTATTACCATGGGCGAATAAACTTTGAACAAAATAAAGAGATTGAATATTGATTTTTTTTCGTACTCAACAAAATTGCTCACGCGTATCGCTATTCGCCCATCATTTTTTTTTTTTTTTTTTACACCGGGCTCACTGTCCATTAAATAATATGGCATTAATTCACAAGCCAACATTAGTCGCGACTTAATCTCGAATAATTATACGCAAGTATTTTTTTATAAATTCTTTATTACGAAATATATTACAAAATCAGTCGATGAATCTAGCAATTATTTTTTATTCCCCGCCGCCCCACGTTTATTACTTATTTTTATTCGATTTTTTCTCCTCTCGAGAGCTACGCGAGAAGCTTCGTAATAAATGATAATACAGTAAATTTTTAATCGAACCGTTCCGCGTTGCGATTCTTTCATTGACGAAAGAAAAAGTAAACTCGCCGGAGCTCAAATTTTCTTTCAATTATTACTGTCTCTTTGGTCGATAATAATGGAGGAGAGAAAAATCATATTTATACAAAATTTTATAGGTCAATAAATTAATCGATGCGAAAACATAAATTTGATGCGAGAGTGAAAGAATTTTATAAATTGCACAGAAGTGCATTCGAAAACGTTTACCTCTTTGAAATTATCGATTACGAGGGCGAGATGCTTCGTGTGTGACGTTATAATCAGGCGGGTCATCCATAACCCCCCTCAATTTCGCGTTCTCGACGTCGTCAACTGGGACGCTGCGGATTCAAGGGCGGCAGACCATGAGGCGCCAAGGCTTTTGCCGAGAGAGCTTTTCGTCGTCGTCGTCTCGCGGTTGCTCGCTTCATCCTCCCTCTCATTTTTCCTTCTCCGCCGCTCTGAAATATTTTTGGTGAAGCGATACGATTTTTGACCCTGACCCCTCGCGTCAAATGCACAACTTATTCTTGTTTCCCCACAATCCGCATCTTCAATCAAAACTATTTCCTATTTTCTCGAGATTTTTTGTGGATAATTTATTAACAATTCCAATACAAATTTTATTCGTTCAACGCAATTTTGGTCGGAAATATGAAAAAAAAAAAAAATCGGATGGAAAAATGGTGGATAGAATGAAAAGGGGTCATGGTCAAGTAGCGCGTTGTCATACGATTATAAAAATATATGTATATCGATGTAGCGCCAATAGCACCAGAAATTTCCACCCCCTCGAAGGAGCCTTGCAAGCCGCGAGACGACGACCGCATGGCTGCTGCTTCAGCTCCCGTCTGTTGGCTGCTCTACTCGCGTAATCGATATAGCCACTGAAGTTCACGGCGCACCGGGACGCTGCCTCTGCCGAGCAGTTCACCGGTACTCGCTCCTCTTCCCCCCTCTTCATCCTCCTTCTTTCCGCTTTTCGACCTCCTATCTCTTTCGCTTTTCGACCTCCGCGCGCGTTTCTCCACTCACCAATGCCAAAGAATCAAACGCCGGAAACGCGCCGCGCACCGAGAATCCCGCGAATGGACTTTGAACTAATAATGATATCGAGACAACCGTGTGCAACAAATCGATCAACACGAAAAATACCAGTTACTGATTTTATTATACGAGCGTATTCTAATAAAATATACATCAGAAATGAGGGTGAATTTTATGAAAAAAATATTCTTCGAGACTTTTGTCTTAAAAATTTGACGATCCGTTGATCGTGGAAATGTCGAACGTTAATTTGCTCATATATTATTGCTAAGGCTGATAGATGTTTCGCGGTGGCTATGCAAGGGCGAGAAAATAAAGAGAAAATAAGACACACGAGAAGATTCTTGCTTCTTCTCTACTCCGCGTACCGATAATGAAGGTAACAACGCTGACCTCGCGGGTCGCTGGACACACCCGCGCATCCAAATCGCTATACCTATACGTATCGCGAGTACGTGCATTTCGTTTTTTTTTCTTTTTTTTTCCTTTTTTTCGTTACATTATCCCTTTTTCACTTGCTCCCTCTTCCGTTCCTCGCTCGCCCCGCGATCTCGCGTCTTTTTTTCTCCATCGGGACTCGCGTTACTCGCGCGAGTTTTCTCTCTCATCGATGCACCTGTGTGTACGATTCGCATACACACTCCAACAGCCCGCTTCTCCCCTCGAACGTTACCCTTCCTCCGGCCCACAATGCAACATGCATGCTATACACTATATCAGTATCTATGGGACTTTTCATTTCAAATTCAAAATACCACCAAAATTGTTTTATATTTTCTCTTCGCAGGAACAGGCGTTTTCTACTTTTTTTTTTTTGCAATTCCTTCGAGTACTCGACCATTATTTCGAGTTGAAAGAATGAAAATTGTGGATAGATTCGCAAAAAGGAAATGGTTCATGAAAATTTTATCGTTTTTTCCATTCGAATGCTGCGTCGTTGAGCCTTGGGAATTGGTTGAGTGGGCGCGCGTCGATTGGTTCGGCGAGCGATGAAAAACCTTCTACATTAATGTACGACGGTGTGCAGTTGAAAAGCTCCAAAGCTTTTTTTTTATATTCTTCTTTTCTCGTCGCGTCCTCGTATCCGATTCCCTGGCGATTGCCACAACGCGGGCACCCTCGCAATCTACCTCGCGCGTGATCTATGCTCCCTAGACATTTTTCTTTCTTTTCTATTCTTCCCCCCCCCCCCCCACCCCTCCCTCCTCCCTGCTAAACGTGCGATGGCCGCACTTATTAGGTATCTCTCGCGCGATCGAAGAAGCTCGAAAATAACATTCGACGGACGTTTTTAACGCGAGAGCCCTCTGCTCCGGGGTAGTGGAATTCTATCTTGATGAAAAGTCCCTATTCTGGAGCTTTTTTCATGTTATTTTCTATGAGAACTCGTATCAACGTAGCGCGTAACTTTTGGAAAGCACACTTTTGACAAATTAATTTTATTGACAAGATATATTTATTATTTATCCTTTTAACCGCGCGCGCGGTGGCTCGTAAAACGCGAGCGAAATGTTGGACAAAAATAGCCCAACTTTCGAAACGTTCCGCGCCAGAGTGGAGTGAAAGGGTTAAGTTCACGTGGTCCTTGGACGACGTCATATTGTATATAGATATATATATGCGTGTTTGTTTTTCATGCAACTGCTTGTTTCTTTTAGCGTCCGCGCGTGGTTATAATTCTTGTGCGGCTGCGAGAGCACCGCACGAGTCCATAAATGCACTTTGCATTTATATTTTTAAGACGCCGCGCGCAGACGTCGCGCGAGCCGCGCGAGTCACATTATTCGGGCTGTGTGTCGAGCTCGTGAATTCATAATTTTCAATTAAGCATTGAGCGTGTCTCGAGGGAGCAATGAAAAAATGACTCGAGTCTCGTTGGTGCAGTCGCATGTCCGCGAGACTTTCATATTAACAAACTACACGCATGAATTTTTTAGATGATCCTGTGCAAGAGCAGGAGCTAGCAGCTGTTATAAGCTGGTGTAGGCTGGTGTAGGCTGCAATGGTGTAGAGGATGGTCGCGAGAGAATTGGGGCCAGGCAAGATTTCAAACAGCTAGCCTGTGCTGTACGTGTGTTATGTGCGGGCGAGAGTGTATATTATAGCAGCGAGGGCAGCGCATGATTGCGGTATATAATGAGGAACGAAAGAGTAGGAAGAACCGTGTGAGGCAACGCTCGCGCGTCCGAGGAAGCAAAAAATACGAAGAGAAGCACAAGACGCGAAGCAGGGGGCGCGGAGGAAGAGAGTGCGGAAAGGTCGATGCTAAAATATGGCGCGGTTAAGCGAGAGCCATTAGGTTATTGGCGTATATATAGAAAAACGAGAGGCAAATTAAGATATACGAGATAGACACGCGGCGGCGACACGCGGGCACTGTGATTCCTGCGAGATTAACGGACGCGGACAAGATTAAATGCGTACGACGCGAGAGGGTCAAGATAGAGGGAGAGAGAAGAAAAGTTTAACACAGCACGATGAATAAGGCGAAAGACCACGAGATATAATTACGATGAATTATAATGGAATATAATTGACAAGGAAATGGTATAATTCGAGACTTTCACGCGCGGGGGTGGAGGAGAAAGAGCGCGGAGTGAGAAGGAATTCCTATTCATCGAGTTCTCCAGCCCATTATAATATATACCGAACATGCGCGCGTGCATCAAAATGCACTTGCCTTCTAACGTCATATACTAATTCGTTCCCCCTCTTACCAAATTAACGTTTCCCTTGTGTATCAACTTCCCGCAGACTCGAACACCGATTATTATCATTTTCTTCGATGCATCGGACTGCAGCGATACTTATATTTACATAATCTCGAAACTGCCAACACAATCACTTTCAATTATTATATATACGCCGCAACCGATAAATAAGCCTCTTTTTTTTACATTTTCGCCCTCCAAGGAGGGTGCCCTTCCTCACCCGAGCATGCGCAGGGCTCGAGGTTGAACAAAGGTTTGACGTTTGAAAGAAAAATCAAAAAAACTTTCTCACTGGCTTAAACACATAATACATATAATATAAATGCACAAAAGTGGCAGTAGGACTTTTATAGCATGAGGGAAAAACAAAATGAATGGGTGTTTCTACTTCTCGCGAGGGAACGACTTTCACCGGTAAAAAAAAAGACAGGAATCTTCCGCAACCTCTGGTCCATTAAATTTTGATTTGAGACAAACGAAACAACTTTTCTGAATAATAAACTGAAATAATGATTCTTCCGTGGTTTACATTTATGGATCGGTTATCAATTGGCAAATATTCGGGATTCCCATCAAAAATGCTGACATACAAAAATGGAATTTTAAGAGCCACAGTTTTCATCTCGTTTTTCTCTCATATTTTCCAACTTTTCTCTCTGCTCCGTCTCTTTTTTTTCCGTACGTATATCGTTGTTCTTATCTACCGCCGTGGCGGCGGCATCCCTTCGCTCTTTTTTCCTCCTCTCTCATCTTTCCGATCCATCTTCTTCTCCGTATATTCATCTAAACGGAGCTCAAACGAGAAATATAGTTTAGATCGTTATGCGTCGTCGAGGCTTTCACTTTTCTGCTGCCTCTCGTTTTTACCTCTCCCTCTCTTTCCTTCTCTTTTTTTCTCTCTTATTTGCTCTCTATCGCCCACTCACCAACTTCTCGGGAGATCTCGTCGATGCGGTGTTTTGTGGGCCGAGAGAGGGCATCGCGTGGTTTCACCGCCGCACCGCAACTAACCGCGATCTCCTTTTCTCTTCGGACTCTCTTTTTTTTAATACTTTTTGCCTTTTTTTTAACTTTCGTCTATTTCTCCATGTCCTTTTTCATCCTCTTTCTTCTTTTCCGCGCGCGCGCGCGGAACTTTTCTCTATTTTTCCTTCTTTCCTCGCTTTTTCAATAATTTTCATTTTATGTATTTCTCATACATTTCTACCGTTCATACTCGACATTTTACTGCCCATCTAAATCCGTAACAGTTCCGTTACTTTCTCTCTCTGCTTCCTTTTTTCATGATATATTTTTTCGCTATTTGTTTTTCCCACGTTTGTACTAAATTGGTTCTAATTTTGTTGCAACCACCTTCATTAACGGCTTCGAGTCTGCGATAATTCTAGCGTTGTGTACTTAACGAGTGGCGATTAAAAAACATGATTATAGCAGTTACTTTTTACTTCTTTCAAATGTACCGCTGCTCTACAGCGAGTCGACCTGAACTGAACAAACGTGAACTGATGTCAGTCTCCATTTGCTTATAGTTTTTCAATATTTTCTATTTATAAGGATAATAGTTGGTCAAATATTCAACGAAACTGGAAAATGTTCGCACACGCCTCTCCTTAGTCCGCGCGGAAATCGTCACCAGAAATCGTACACTCTGGTAAAATGTGTTGTTATACGAGTGTGCGGTATAAGGTGTTCATAAAATACATGCACTTCGCGATAAGATTGCTTCAGGCATTGTCCTTCGAATTCACTCTCGACGTTTTCCACTACTCGTTATCTTCGACCGCTCGTTCGCTCGCTGATGCAACCTCTCCATCTCTCTCTCTCTCCCCTCTCTTTCTATTTCTCTGCCGTTCTTACCTCGTCGATACTGCTTGCGAGCTCCAAGATTCTATTCGTGGTCCACTCGCAGCAGCTCCGTATTCACAGAGTGCAGGAAACATTATTCGCGCTGTGTATTATTACTGCAGTCAGAAACCGATGGAAACTCGTAAAAAATTCAAAGACGAAACTCGTCGTGAAAGAAGAGCGTATATATGGGGTGTTCGAAAAATGGCGCCCTAAATTTACGATTCGAAATGAGCCTAAAATCCTATGCGGATAGAAAACTTTCATTGTCATGTCGCATTTTCCTTCCAAAGACTTGTGTCTTCAAAATTTCCGCGATTCACTCGGCCTCGAATTTTGAGCCACCCACTTTCCCACCACCCTGTACACATGTTCCGCAGACCCACCGGACTCTCCCCTCGGCGGCGAATATAACGAAATGATAAAACTTTGATACGAAATAATTCACCCCGACTTAATCGTATTCCGCATCCGCAGCAGCAGGGAACAGCAAAAACTTTTCTCGTGTTGCGCAGACAATCTCACTCAATTATTCCTGATGTCTTTTCTGCTTTTGCTCGGTGTACCTCTCGAACGCGTGGCTTTCCTCCGAGAGTCTTTGTGCGCTTAACTTGCCCCGGCAACTTTGCCACAATTCATAAATAAGTAAGGACTAATTGACCAACGGAAGAAACTTTTGCTTCTTCGATATTCTTTCGAAATTTTTATATCAACGACATGCGACTAAACTTTCTTTCAAGATTGTCCGACACGTGCCAGTTTACGAATAACAGAAGTTTGTCTCTTTTCTCGACTTGGCGCCATTCACTCGTGTTTTTCTCATATTTTATTTCGTTCGTTCAAGTGCACCATCAATAACTTTGTCAATTAGTCAAATTTTTCGAACGAACGGAAGAGTCTTTGTGACTACCGTAACCAGCAAGGAGCGGGGAAACGCGCGCGAGTAGAGAGAACGCAAGGAGCAAAAAGAAAAGAGCAAGAGAGAGAGAGGGAGAGAGAGCAAAGGGTTACCGGAAGATGAGGTGAAAAAAATGCTTCGCGAAACTGCGACAGCTACACGGTTTTCTCGTTACGCCGAGAAATGAGAATTCACCGCGTCCGACCGAGCTGCGAAGGAGGGAGGGAGAGAGAGGGAGAGAGAGAAAGAGAGAGGAACTTTGCGCGACGACTTGCCGCCGCCGCGGCCGCCGTGGCCGTTTTAACGAGCGAACGAGCGCGTGCGAGAAACGGAAACCAGTCCCGGAACAAATCCTGGCTGGGAACTGGTTTGCCCGAGTAATCGAGAGACCCGGCACACTATCTTTTCCTTCTCATTCTTTTTTTATCTTTCTCTTTTCACGTTGCCACCATCAGTTCCTGGTATATTGTATACAAACCTTAACTAGCCAAGATCAACACACACTTATCCATGTTTTTTTATATATTGAAAAAACTCTTATATAAATATATACAGTGCGGATATTTACTTTTACAATATGTTTCACGTTAATCACCGATTATTAATCAACGTTCATTTTAAAAGGCGAATCTATAAAAAATAGATTTCGTAAATGTTTTGAACCAGCAATTGAAGGACATTTACAATCAATATAAACATCAAAAGTTACTAATTATACGATCGAAAAATAATTTTGCTTCAAATAAAAGTTGAAAGATTCCTAGAATCAACTTTTTCACATCCCATTGATTGCATGGGAGTTTACGCGGTTACAAAAGTTTGTCGCGTAATCGGAGCACCAAGGAGTTTGGACGATGATTTTTTTTTTCATTTTCAGTATTTATTTGCTTCTTTGGCTCCTTCACGGTATACCACCAAAAAATAAGCCTCGGTCTCGGGACCATATACAGGGTGTCCGAAAACTTTGGCACTTTAGACTGTGGGAAATTTGCAAAGTTATAAAGTCAATCCTTTTGTAAAATGGCACGTATAGAATGATGCCGTGAATGTATCCAGGAAATTTTTGAGTGGCTTAAAAATATATCTTTCAACATCCGTATAGAGCTTCGAGTATATTCGCGGACACATGAAAATCGTTCCGTATATCACATGTAGTCATAAGTAGGCAATTTCGTGGCTCGTATACTTCACTTTTATTTCATTTTAAATGCGAGAAATACAAGTTGGTGAAAAAAAAGGGCCAAGATGAGGAGAGAATTCGTATAGACCGAAATTGGCTTTTGGTTGGACGTGATGTTTGGAACGCGCGAGGAGGGAAGTAAGCAAGGCATGGAAGCCTCGATTTATGACGTTCGTGTAAAACCATCA